>DWGR01003702.1:0-11867 GCA_018247715.1 Heliconius burneyi | reverse complement strand
GTGCGTTGCCAGCTTTTGGGGTGGCTGGGCCCCGGAGCCCGGCATTACCTAATGCGAAACGCAGTGGCATAAAGCCACTACTTCACACCGGTTTTAAATGCCGGGGGTGGTAATTATCCGGTCGAGTTTGCCCATGCGTGTCACCATTGGAACCCGACGTTTGAAAAATCTAAATATCTTCATTTAGTTTCGCCTTACAATAAACTAAATATCTGAAATAGGAAAATTGTAAAAGACGTTTTCTTGACAGCACTTATTTTCCTCTTAAAAGTTGATGAAAATAAAATAACAAGGCTTAGAAATATACCTGTATACATTAATTTAATAAAAAAAAAATATACAAGTATTTAGTTTATTGAGAAATAATTGTTTCATATAGTGTTCATTACTTCCAACCCTTTACTTACATTTTTTAAATCTTTCTCGATAAAGTATAAATACATTCTGAAAAAAAAAGAAAAGCTCGAGCACACCGTTAACATAGAAAACTAAAAAAACATACTTATAACATATCTATCCTGCAAAATATTAAGATTTTCCTAAAAAATATAATAAATATCATCATATTTATTTAGGGTAAAAGTTTAAATATTTATACGTCATAACTTATCACACATATATACTATTTTTTGATATATATTTTTTTATAATCTATACATTCGGCCAAAATAATGATAGGAAATAAGCCTTATTCAATATTACGATAACAATCTGTATTCTGTACGTCTTCGGAAGCCATATTTATGACGTAACCCACATAGTTTGCGACCCGAATTATTTTAATAGGATTTTACTTGAACCAAATGTCAGTCAGATCTTAGCAAAAGAACGTAAACTGTTGTATAACACTGTACAATTATTCTTTTATATATCTGTATTACATTTGTATTTTTTATCTATATTTCCACGCAAGGCCAAATTATTCATACGCTTTTTATGTATCTACGTGGGGCTGAAGCACACAACTACTTAATAATACATTTTTTTAGCTTCTCGCTGTATCCGTCACCTAACAGAGGGAACCTGGGAACTCCTCTCAACTTTCCGCCAAATTCCGGAGGCATAGATTGTTGAGTGGCGGAATTCAACCCTGCGCGTTATCAGAGCAAAGATATAACTGTATTCATTCATTCATATATGAAAGTATTCAATATTTCATTTCCTCGAGTGGGCATCGAACCCACAACCTCTCGCGTTCACAGTCGCACGCTTGAGCCTTGAGTCTAGTGTTAAGACATTCCGCTCCCTACTTTCCGCCGAATTTTGGAGGCATTGCGTGTTGACTGGCTCGACACTGTTCTTTGCCTCTATACCAGAACGAAGAAATGGAAATATATATTTAAATAAATATTTCATCTCCTCGTCGAGTGGGGATCGAACCCACAACTAGTCGGTTTTACAGTCACACTTTATATCCCTGCGCCACGACTGGCCTCCAGATTTTTTTTCATAAAAATTGCTATAAATAACCATTTTATTGAATGGGGTAAAACTTTACTTTTCAATAAAGGTATAAATATTGTTTTTAAAGTTACATTATTAGCAGAAAACGTAAGTAATGCAGATTAGTAAATCAATAACAATGTAGTTCAAGCGAGCGGATAAAATAGTAACGGTCATCGTATCGTATAGGTCAACATTGAAAACATCAAGTGCTGACATTCTTGCCGGCTCTTTTCAGCAGAACTGCCTTCCGAGCTGGTGGTAACTTTATTTAACTAAACAATTCAAAAGTACTTACAAAAGTCTATTTAAAATTAAGAATATTAAGAATATTTTAAATATAAATTTCAATATAAACGAACTTAATATTAATGTTACGAAGTGATTCCCAAGTATACATTCACGCCACAGACAGACAGACAATGAACACAGATACATAATATTTATTTTATTAGTAAACATTTACTAATGTAATAGCTTGCGTGTCTTTTGAATTATTATGCTGCGAATAAAACAAATAAAAAACAGATTGTAATAGGCTATGGCAACTAACTTTTAATTATTGTGATACATTTTAAAGGATTTTAACTGATTCTATAGTTTATAAATTTACACTGTGGTATATATATCATTCTGTTCTTCACTAATTCTTCAATTTAAATATATTGCATGCTGTATGGCGAAACCTAACGCTGTTTTTTTTCTTATGGGATCGAGCAAATTTGTAGATTTAATTATTAAGTAAATATAAAGCTTCTGGTAACATTTGAATAGTATACGATAGCGCTGGCTTTACATAATAGGCAAAAAAAGATGTAAAGATAAGTATCACAATTTAGTTGTACTGTACCTAATAAATAATAAATATAATTTCATACTTATTATTGAAATTGAAATGCCACAACCCAAATTATAATATAATTTTAATAAGGAGAAAAAATTTTACAAGCACAGATCATCAAAATAAATTTAAAAATGTAGGTCATGAGGCAATCTCAGTGAAATGATAAAAAAAAATACAATGATTTCGAATAGCACCGTGAAATTAGCCTTAGAAAGAGAAATCGTATCGTTTTGTCTCGATCGCACATTGTGTTTATTTTATTTAGTGTTTCAATATAATGAAAAAAGCTAAAGTTTGTGTGTATCATTTAAAAATAATGAGTGTAATTTTAGTTAAAAAAAAAGTTAATAAATCAGTTCCAAAAAAAACTAAAATTAAAATGTATACAAATACCCTTCTAGGATCACATTGTCGTCCATCTGTGCATCTGCTAAGAGCATTTATCTGGTATCCCTTGCAGCAAAGGAAAAAATTAATTTCTAAGTCAACGCAATCAAAAGATACAAGCATTTACGTATGCATAATTTTTGCTATATTTTATATGAAATTCGTCGAGGAATAAAAACCGATCCCACAGTATTTCTTGTGGATTAAGGAAATAATCCGAAAAGCTTAAAGTACCTGTAGTATTTCATAAAAAATTATCAAAAATATATCATTATATATTAAAATTAAGTTTATCAGCAAACTAACTTTGAACTACAATTCTGAAACTGGTACGGAACTCTCGGTAAGCAAGTCCGGCTTGCATATGACCGACTTTTCTTCTGTTATTGTTTACTAAAGTGAAATCCGTAAATTGACATAATAAATTTATTTTTTAAACGGGAAGTATACTCGGAGGCACCACATTCCGGTATTTCAACTGTCCAATGAAACAGAGGGAACTAATTGTTAAAACACTTCCATCCCCCAAGACATTGCGTGTTGCACAAACGAAAAATCAAAATAATTCAATGATACGCCAAAGGAAAACGAACCCACAACCGTCGCGATTGCAGCCAGGCGATGTACGCTGCGCCATGACAGTATACACATAATTTAATATTTTTATTAATGCATAATTTATAGCATGTAATATTTCACTGTACGCTTTTCTCGCTTTATGTTGTCGATAATGATAAAATAAGACGATATATCATCTTGCAATCTCAGTTGTCATTTTAAAATTTAGTAGCATACAATAAAATATATATTATTAATATAAGAAATGTTATAATTATACAATTACATTCTATAATATATTAAAAACAATTAAGTCAGCTTTACATTGTCTTCTGCACTGCAGAGTAGGCAGAGTAGGAGAGAACCTAGTGTTAAGTCCTTTCCGCCCACACTTTCCCCTCCACACTTTCCGCCGAATTCAACGCCGCGCTTTGCCTCGACACCAGAGCCAAGAAATGAAAATAAATATTTCATTTCTTCGAGTGGGGATCGAACCTACAACCATTTCCTTTCCAGCCACACACTCGTCGTCCCTCAATTAATCCAAGCACAGTTCAATAACTGTTATAATTATTTACATTTTTTTAGATTTACGCTATTGCCGCATAAATCAGAGTAAGCAAACATAGCTCTTGTAAGTTATAAGATTCGTTATAGCGTTAAACTCCGCCACTCAACGCAGACATAAATATTTTGAATTTGGTCAGAAAGTGTTGACCGCAGTGCATTCACAATAGATTCTCTCTGCCCACCCTGCTTTGTAGAATCGTGAACCTAACAAAATATTCTTTGGAATTTGAACCTTGAACCATCGCGTTAATTTAAACACGTTTTCAATTGAAGCAAAAAGACTAATAATAATAGTAATAAATAAAACATAAATGGTTAATGGTCATTTAAATAATTAATATATCTGGAATATCGTCATTTTTAATAAAAATAAAAAAAAAAACATTTACACATCGTCGTTTAGCCTCCAAGGTCATAAGTAACATTGAAGTGTATTTATATATTACCCCTACCTTAGTGTATTAAGACTCGATACTCGTTAGCGACTGTAGTAAATGAATCGAGTGAGGAATCGTAAATAAATTTACTTAGTATTCAAAGGTGCATGGATATATAATATAGTAACGCTGAGTAACGCTTCAAACAATCTTAATGGGAAAGGAGTGACTTAACACTGGATTCCCATATTCCCTCCGCCCAAGCTGCTATGTGAGGGTATACAATGTGAAGTTAAAAATGTATAAGAGTAGTTGTAAAATTGTTTTATTTAAATATTTTATTTCACTTATATAACAATTTAGCAAGTACGTTATTTTTTGCTTTCACTTTGTTTGCATTTTTATGTTCGTACCGTAATTTAATCGCAAAATCTAATCTCATCTTAATCTCGTAATTTATTTCACTTACTATTACAGACTACGAACTAAAAAAAATCAAATAAATCAGCTTCACGCTGTATCCCGCACACAGCAGGGTAGGCAGAGGGAACTCAGAGTTAAGACACTCCGTTCCCCACTTTCTGCGGAATTCTGGAGGCATTGCGTGATGAGTGGCAGAACTCAACGCCGCGCTTTGCCTCGATACCAGAGCGTAGAAATGGAAATATAAACGTAAATAAATATTTCACTTCCTCGAGTTGGGATCGAACCCACAATCGTCGAGTTACAGTCACACCCTTGTGCCGCTGCGCCACGGCAGCCTCAACTACGAACTAGAAAAATGAATATAAATAAGTATAGTCAACAACAAAAGAAAAAAATAATTTAATCCTTGAATTAATTCTAACTTTATTGCACTATGCACTTATGCAGAGCGTGACAAAAGATAGAATTAAAATAATTATATACGTTTCTGTAGTAAAGGCACGTAAAAAGAAGAAATATCCAAATTAAAAATAACAACAATATTAATAAAAGATGCAGCTTAACGCTGCGCCTGTCTCCTTACCAGAGCAAAGTAATCGTTCCCTTATGTGGGAATCGAACCCACAATCGAAGCGTTTACACAACGGTCTCCTAAAAGGTACATAGTAAATATATATAATTATTATTAATCTTAAAAAATTATATGCCATATTTCATTAAAAAAACATGAAATTACATTATGCAATAAATGCTTCACAATCATACATCTAATTAGCCAATTTCATCATCAGCCTCGGTAGCGCAGTAGGCAGCGCGTAAGTCTCATAATCTTAAGGTCGTGAGTTCGATCCTCACCCGGGGCATATTTTTTTGTGTTTTTATTTCTTTAATATATTTTTAATTTTAATTTTATGTACTTAATAAATTATTTTACTCTTTATAACGACAAATTTAGAATTATTATTCTTTTATCCACGTTTACAGCTAATTTCTATAAATATTTTATGTGATAAGATAAATTCGTTTTGTCCATTGAAAGTATTCGAACTGATAAAGAATCATAGCTGTAATATATTCGTCAATGCTCATAAAACATTATTTAAATTAAAATGTAATCGCCAAGGTAGTAAATATTTCCCTCGCTTTTCATTTTCTTTTGATTTTTTTACGTTATTTTAATTAATGATTGTGATTTCCTTTTGTTTCCCATAAACACAACTTTGTGAATATAACAAGGAAGTCAATAGCTGACTGTATGAACGTAAAATAAATTGTTTCAATGTATTTTTTGTATATTTTTTATTTGATTTATCTGCATTAATGAAAGCACGTGTTCATATCTTTCTTTTAGATGTCCTCGGTGGGAAGGCCATAATATCGAGAAAATACTTTAAGCCATTTTTTTTTGTTTAAGGAGACTATTATTTACTCTTATTATTTTTATTTATCGATAATGGCGCAGCGGCACTTAGTCTCACTGTTAATGCTACGGTTGTGGGTTCGATTCCCTAACTAGGGGAAATGAATTATTTTCATTTCCTTCATTGTTCCTCTGGTAATAAGACGAAGTGGGACTGTCTAACACTACTCACACTGTCTCAAAAATTGGACGGTGTATGGGGTACACTAGGTTCTATTAGGATCTCATTGCCTACCGTGCTATAAGTAAGATACGAGACGCTATAAAAAAAGGTTAAACAAAATCTTATCTTTTAAAGTCAGATATATTATCTTGCTAACATCAATTTTAGTCACTACTGGATATTCCTAAGAGTTCCTTTATTTAGTATTCATTTCGATACGCGTCAAGGCCAGCGTTCAAGATCTAGGTCGTTGCGAATCAAAACAATGTGTCATCTGTGTTCTTAGTAATCCGTAATATAATATGATAGTGAGAAGTCATTAAGTCTTTTTTTATTATTCATTAGAAAAAATATTCAAAAATATATTTTGGGTAGTTAAACAAAAAAAATTATAAACATTAAGAATGTTTTTTTTAAATTAGAAAATAGCGGGATTCGAACCAGCATATCGTGGAAACCGCTCAATTTTTTATAGACTAGACTAAGAACCAAATACTAACTACTAAGTAGATACGTTAAAATTCAAATAGACATAATAAATAAAGAAGAGAAGACTAAGGAGGCTAAATAAAAAGACTTATTAAGCTGACAAAATAACGTCATAAAAGAAAATCATTGGCGGATAAACGTCTTTATGCCTTGTTGTTTATAATTATCCGCACATGCTCGAGTGGGGGTCGGAACTAAATTTAAAAATATTATTTATATTTATTCAGAGAAACGTGGGGAACGGAAGCGACTATAAAAGGAGTGTCTTAACACTACGTTCCCAAGTTTCTGTTGCCTACTCTGTTATATGTGGGACATAGCATGAAGCTAAAAAAAACTATAGCGAGAATTTTTACATATTAACTGTTCGATTATTTATTTATTTGTTCATTATTTGTCATCGCGATGATAGAGTTCGATTGTAATTAAGGAATAAATGGTTTTCATTTCCCTGCTCTGACTAGACATAAAACAGCGTTGAATTCCGCCGCTAAAAACACCATGCCTGAACTCGGGAGAACAGAGTGATTGATGTCGATGATGATCCTTGATGTCGATGTATGGAAAAAGACAAAAGCAATAACTTTTCCCTTAGGCTGTAGTTAAATATTATATTAACATTGATTTAAGGCCAACACTGTGACCTTTCTATAGGATTATAATCGGACATATACATTAAATGTATGTACAATATAAATATGAAAAATTTATTGTTACAGTCTAAGAATAAACGACATTAAATTCGGTTGTAAAAGCTCAAGTTAATCGTTGAGTTTATTATTTTGTAATTGATCAAATAAGTATTGCTATATATCATGTCATTCGAGTACTTTATAGTGCTATAAAATATATGTATGTAAAATAAGAATAAGTATATGTAAGTATATCATTGCGGAGGAGTACTGCATCTGACTAGAAATGCAATGGTTCTGAGTTCGATGTTGACATCTTGAGGGGGTGAATTATTATCGTTTCGTCGCTCTGATAATGGTAATGTCTAATGTCTTTAATACTTGACGGAAAATTGAGAACAGTGTCTCAACACTCTACACTAGGCTCCTTCTGATACAGAGCGTACCGGTAAAAAAATCTAAATGTAATAATGAAAAGTAGGTATTTAGCTTTTTTGAAATTCCTGTACTTATTCAAAGTCTGGTCAATGTAAACATTTTAATTTACAGTAATTCTACCGATCTTTTTTAATAGAAAACTTGGACAAGCCAATAAGCTAATAAAAGATATAACATAAAACAAGCCTGAAAATTCTATCTAAAACTTATAATTAAATTGTAAGTGATCGCTGTCTGTATATATGAGATATGCCTATAGATATTTAGTTAGTCTTTAAAATGATAATATTACTAGAACACGAAAGCATTCCAGATTAGTAAATAAATACTTGTGTAGTTTAAGCGAGTTGCTTCGCAAGTATTAAAGTAGAATCTAACATATGAATTGGCGCCGTGCCAAATCACATCATAAGCCACTAAGTAATCGTTTTATTTTTCTTATATACCCACTTAAACATAGATCCAACTTTGATTAAGTGAATCACAATGAAACGGGAAAAATTAAATTTAAGCATCCCCCAAATGGGAATCGAATCCACATCTATCATAATATAGCGCCACAAAATTCCAAATGACTCACGATTTAATTATTACTAAAGAACATTAAGTCTAGTACTATCAATACAAATTATACCAAATCGAAATCGATGCTCTATTAAAGTCTAATACCAGATCGTTCATTTTTAGACCTTGAAGGCTCTAATTGGCAGTAAACAGTAAAGAAACGGATCATTAAGATAATTAATATTTTCAAACATTATGTAAGCGAGCAAATTCTTTGAGAAAAATAAATATAGCCTTGTGTTTATAGGTTGTATAACGGAATTAATGAAGAATATACATAAATTAAAGTAATTAATGAGAATAACGTGTCACGGTAGTAAACCAAGTGTTTTATTAATATTCTTATACAATTTTTTTGAATTTCTTGTTTTAATACATTTTCCGCATGGGCCAGGTTTACTTATAATAGGATGTGAACTTTGACTGAACTATGCGACCATCTGACTCCAGGGCTGCTGTACGATGAATTCTATAGGACTTTGCGTGTACGTGTACTTAACGCCGCGCTCTACCAGAACGATGAAATGAAAATATTAAATATTTTATTTTCGATCGAGTGAGAATCAAACCCACAAACTGTATCGTTTACAGTCGCTCTTGTGTTATTGCGCTGACGACGGTTAATTTATTTTATGTAGGTACATTATAAAAAATAACCAATAAGCGAAGCGCAGTGCCAAAGACTCTGACTGTGTGCGATGTTAATATATAAGAATAAACTATTTTCATTTCTGTTAAGAGAAAAAGGCGGCCTAAGAACCGCCATTTAATGTCTCGATCCGGGTGGTAAGTGGAGTACGGTATGTCTTGACTCTATCTTTGTCTAACCTGCTGTATACAGCATACTATACAAAACTGATCGTTTTTGCGATATTGTATACTTAAAAATTAGCGATCACAAAAAGAAAATGTGTTAACAGTTGATTTCTATTTCGTTCCCTTGAAGACATTTTCATGCCCCACAACATTGATAGGTCGTTTTATTTCGAGGCAATGAATATTTCATTGCCTCGAGTAGAAATTGAACCCATAACCTGTCGCGTTTACAATCACACGCTTGTGACTGGCCTCATAAAAGCATATATAAGTAAACATATAAGTACATGTCACTTTCCATAAGGACACCATCAAACAGATAAAACCAATTTACCTCACTTGTCGTCTGTTGACCTAGACACACTGCAGGAAGCGACCTTCGCAGGAAATTGTATGCTGAACTTCAGAAACGCGGTAATTGCGTAGTGATATTTAAATTATACATATATGTACATATAAGTTATTACATTTTTATAGTAACAATATTATTGACATATATTAGTTTCTTATTATTATTCCTTCGCTTTGGCCGTCTTCAGAATTTGTACGAGTTCTTAATTGAAACCGATTCATAAATCCTTTCAAACCAAGAACAGCTTAGCGTATAAATGTTTACATGCTACTAAAATCATATCCAAATCGGCTCAGCCTTATCTAATTAATGTTCAGAAACACACAGATGTATCTCCGATTGCTATATTTCACATTTTGATAAGGTTAAGTTATATTGTAGGTAAAAATATTTTTTTATTATTTTAAGTGATGTATAAATATTATAGAAAATTATTTTTTCAATTAACCTTTACTTAAGATATAAGATTTAAAAAAATGTTTTAGCATTCTCATATTTTTTAAGTTCAATTTAATAAAACCTTTCTTTATTATACGCCTAGTTAAACAAATATTTTTATATAGTTTAAATTAAAAAACACACAATCAACATAACTCTGCTACAGCATTTAAGCTGAATAACAGTCATTTATTTTCATATTTAATAAGAATAAATTGATTGAGCATTAAGTAATGACGGTCATGGATTCGATCTCTACTGGGGGATATGATTATATTTAAATTAATCTCGATTCCTCGCTCTAGCAAACAAACGTGATTTTGAGTTCCGCCGCTCAACATACTCTCACGAAAATTAGGAGAAAAGTGGCAAAAGGAGTGATTCCATTAGTTTCCTTGTGTCTATCTACCCTGTTATAAGTATGAAAACAAAAAAAAACAATTCAACAGACCAATTTAGGTCGACTTTATAGATAAGACCTAAAAAATCTAGTTCTACTATTTAATGCATTCCATCCATACAAACATACATGCCATATGTGAATAAGAACATTTACTTTTCCCATAAAAGCAAATTTTGAACTTTATTAAAATGGGCTTAGGTACAAATTGATTTGTCAGGACACATTGTTTTTACTAAAACATTTATATGTAACATTGCCATTTGTAAAACTCAATGCCGACATCGGAAGGAAATAAGGTCGATCGAGACATGTTAACAATAATGCGTGAGGTGATACTTTATTTTTCAATTGATTATAAATTTATTGTTTAAAAAATTAAAATATGAAATATTTTATTATTAATCTTGTGTGTTTTTTTTATTAAAAATTATTTTTACATTGGCTGAGTGATGTCAAGCAGTTGTCAAACTATGAAACATTTTATTCAGAAAAAAATAACATCTAAATTCTAAAGGCATTTAGTTTGGCGCCATGTGTCAGAAATAGAGAATATCCAAATATAAATATATGCGTAATTATATTTAAACATAACATTCAAATATAAAATTAAACTTTCTTCTGATATAAAAATGTATAATAGTAAATATTATTTTACTAAATAGAATCAAACCCCCAAGTACTGCACAAGAACCCGTCATGGCGCTGCGGCACACTGACTGTAAGCGCGACGGTTGTAGGTTCGATTCAAACTCGAGGGACGTATTATTTACATTTTTCCGGTCCAGTAAAATGACTTCCCGCAATCAGCACACTCAAACATCTTCAAACTTAGGCAATAGTAAGTATAACGCGAGGTTCTCTTCACCTTCCCCTTTAAGAACAGCAGGAAACTAAAAAACAAGTACTGCCTTTACACACAGATTACAGAAACTTTAGTCGCCATCAGGTCGCTTTTTTGATATAACACAATTAAATAAAACCAATAATACAGTCCACATTGCATATATTTCCCAAAAGCCCACCATATAAGGTAAAGGTTACCTACCTCCTAGGTCGTATCGCATTGATCGCCGAATGTGTCTGATTTGACATATCGCAGCCTTAATGAGTAAGGATAGCACTCCAATGTGTGTTCGCGTAATATATTATTTTTTATATAATTAAATATGTTAATTTTAATAAATTACTGATTGTCTTGACATTAATAAACAGGAATAGATAATATTTTAAAATTATTTTCATACTTTATATTGTCGACGTTAAAAAACGTATTTTAATCAATATAAGTATTTTCAGTTAGACAATGACAAAAACCTATAGTAAAATCTAAACAAATATTTCAATACATTAGAGTATTATTTTTCTATATTTGAACAATACGTCGTAAATCGTCGTACGTCGTTCTACTTACAATTCGTCGTTCTACTTACGGACTGTACACACGTTACCTCTATTTGTGCGCTAACTACCCTCGAGATGCCAATATCAAAGTGTAATACTTGTAACAAAAATATTACGAAAAAAGGACTCGGTATAATATGTAGCCG
>DWGR01003701.1:0-11870 GCA_018247715.1 Heliconius burneyi | reverse complement strand
CCACCATATTCACCGGATTTGGCCCCATGTGACTTTTTCTTGTTCCCAAAACTAAAGAGACCTATGAAAGGACGGAGATTTGCAACGATTGAAGAGATAAAGACTGCATCGCTGGAAGAGCTCAAGGATATACCGAAAAGTGCTTATGAGAAGTGCTTTGACGATTGGAAAAACCGTTGGCATAAGTGTATTGTATCTGAGGGGAATTACTTTGAAGGGGACAACATAAATATTGATAAATAAATATTTTTTTCTTAAAAATACAAAGTCACCTTATTTTTTGAACACACGACGTATGTATGTAACATATAAAAAGAATTATTAAATTTGGCAGTTGTTTGGAAGTTATTTGCATACATTTAGGCGAGTCCTTTTTATATTCAAAGTTTGGAACTGAATAAGCTATGTTTGAAGAAATGATTCTCGCCTTTTTGTCTACATGTAGTTATTGTACACGGAACAAAGCAAAATTCTTTAAGGTTTAACAAAATCAAATCTCTCTCATACTTTCAACAAGATTGATTACATGTTCTTGATCGATTTTTTCCCAGGCCTCGCTTAAAGCTTCGAATAACTTTTGTTTGTTTGTCACATCGCTTTTGTTGACAAAATGTTAAGTCTAAAATCGACCATAAATTTTCACTTAGATTTAAATCCGTTGACTGTGCGGGCCAGTCCAACAATTTCATTCTGGAAGATCGGAAAAAGGCCGATGATTTCCGAGCTTTATGTTTTAGATCGTTGTCTTGTTGGAAATCATTTTTCAATCCGAGCCTCAGCAATGATTCTTCCAAATTTTCCTTGATTATATCTATATAGACATCGGCGGTCATAATGCCTTTTATTTGAACCAAATTGCCGACTCCAGACCACGCAAAGCACCCCCACATTAATAGACTTCCTCCTCCATGTTTAACTGTCTTATCAATATTTTTTTCGAGGAGCTGTGCTCCCGGCTTGTACCAAATCCGCGATCGTCGTTTATGTCCAATGAAATTGAATTTGCTTTCGTCAGTCCAAATCACTTTATTCCAAAAGGAAAGCGGCCTTTCAACAATTTTTTGGCGAATTCGAGGCGCTTCATTTTATTTGCTTTACGAATCAGAGGGCGACGCCATGCGAAACTATTTTTTAAGCCTACTCCTCGAAGTCTCCTGCGAATCGTTCGGTCGGAAACATTGAGACCAGTATTCTGGAGTATTCACGGAATCACGGCTGGTTATTATGGGATTTTTTTTCACCTCCCTTATTATTTTCCGATCATCCACCGCAGTGGTTTTGCTTATCCTCCCTTTTCCGTCCCTATCATTGGCTATACCTATTTTTTCAAACATTTTGCATATTTTTCGCACTGCACCTTCACTTATTTCATATCTCCGAGCAATTTCTCTTTTTGAAATGCCCATTTTTTGGTCTTTTATCGCTAATTTTCTAACTTCTATTGATATTTTCGGCATCGCGGATTTTAATGTCTTTATTCGAAGAGAGAGAAGAGATAAAAGAATCAAAAATGAAGAAACTCCGATGCTTACATTCACTATGCCTTGGTAAACTTGTGTTGCGAGAAAATCACTTCGCTGTCACTGTTGACAATATGATAACCTTGAGTGCGTACTTTTTTTTGTCCATCATATAAAAGGCACTTATAACACTAAAATCGTTCTCTTTCTGGTTTCCTATATTTGTAATACTGTAACAACGGCAGCGTAAAGGTAAAATAAAGATCTTTCGTCATGACCACTTAAGGTTTAGTTATCTATGGATATTTGAAAAAATATATGGCTTATAAGTGAACATTGATCGGTGCGTACTTTTTTTTGTCCGGTACTATATATCTAAACATTTTACGCTGTATCATATAGTAGGGTAAGTAGAGGAAACCTAGGAACCTAGTGTTAACACACTCCATTTAGACACTTCCGCTAAACTGCTACATTCTGCTAAATTTCCGGCATTGCGTGCGGAGCTTAATGCCTCGCTTTGTCTTATTGCCAGAATGAGGAAATGACAATAATACGATTTCCTAATGGAAATCGAACGCACAACAGTCGCTTTTACAAAGTCAAATAACACACAACAACACAATTAGAAGCTGAGCTGCTACGCCACGATGTCCTTTAATATAACACCTAATATTAAATTGACTTTACAACAATAATAATAATATTTATTTAATACTTGTAGGAGGAAGAAGCACTCCTCAACGAAATGGAAGTAACAGGCCAAGCGTTTGAGGACATGCAAGAACAGAACTCTCGACTCATTCAGCAGTTACGGGAGAAGGATGATGCCAACTTTAAACTTATGTCTGAACGTATTAAAGCTAATTCCCTTCATAAATTGCTTAGGGAAGAGAAACAGTTATTGCAGGAGCAGGTTAGTACAAGGAGCATATTGATATAATTTCATATAAATAATTAGGTTTTTTTTTATCGGTTGCTTATGTATAAGGTTTAACATACTAAAAAATGGTAAACCTAGTAAGTAGAGGAACAAATTTTACATTCGTATGACAAGAATCAATATTATTTTTATGAATTACCCTGAAACAGCATTGAAGTCAGTTTAGTTAACACAAAATTCAGGTGTTAATCTTACATTATAAACAGTGCAGCCGCGGTAATGCGGCACTACCTGTAATCAGAATAAAAAGATTGGCATATCTTCACCAATATAATATATTTTAGGCATGTTGCGCCCGTTTCATCTACGATTTAATGGATTACAAGGTACTCTTGTTATAATACGACATCGCCCTGTAAAGCGTTTTTTGACTTACTGCGGGTACAAAAAATCAAGTGACAAAAAATTACCACAATATTATTTTCAGGTGGTAACTCGGGATCAACAAATTGAATCAATGGGATTAGTGGCGCGCCGTCTCGAGGAGAAGGAGAGGCTTCTACAAAATACGTTGTCAGCCGTGGAGAAGGAACTGCTTCTACGTCAGCAGGCCATGGAGATGCACAAGCGTAAAGCAATAGAATCCGCACAGTCGGCCGCCGACTTGAAATTACATCTTGGTATTTTTTTAATATTTAAGTTAAGATTTTTTGCCAAACTTTTGTTGCCGGCTTTACAAGAGATTATTTTCTGTCTTTCTTTCGTTTCTCTTTTCAATTGTTTATAGAATCATTTTCTATATCAATATCTATAAAAATAACCTATTAATACAGTTTTATTTATATATTTGAATACAGAAAAGTACCATGCGCAAATGAAAGAGGCGCAGCAAGTTGTAGCTGAAAAAACAAGTGCGCTCGAGGCCGAAGCATACAAGACGAAGCGATTACATGTAAGTTTTTTTAGCTGTATGTATGCACATATCAGGATAGGTAGAGGGAACATGGGAACCTAGTGTTCTGGAATACTCCATTCCCACCAAAACACTTCTGTTCCCCACTTTACATCGAATTCTCGAGGCATTGCGTGTTAACTGACAGATTAGAAATTACATTTTTTTCTTATTACAACGGATATGATAATATATACTGATAGTCATTATATTTTTGTATGGAAATATGTATAATTTTAATTTATATAATTCAAATGTCGTTAAACAATTTTTGCGGTTCAATAGGAGGAATTGGCTGTGTTACGGCGTAAGGCCGAGCGCATGAAGAAAATGGAGCAAGCCGGCAGCAGTATGGACGAAGTGCTGTTAGAAGAAATCCGAGAGTACAAGGAGACTCTCACGTGTCCTTCGTGCAAGGTCTTTTATGTTTCTATATATGTATATATATTTAGTTTGACAAAATAAAATTATAAGACTTTCCATTTCATATTTATACTTTTTGAAACTTTGTTTTATCAAATATTAATTATTAAATGTAACTATTTGTTATAGATAAGCTTTTAACTCAGTATAAAGATAAATGATGGATTATCTAGTATTGCTCTAAACTACTGTTATTGCCAAGCCAAACTTATAATACATATTATAAATAAATTCGCCAGGTAAAACGCAAGGACGCAGTACTTACGAAGTGTTTCCACGTGTTCTGCTGGGACTGCCTTCGTACGCGCTACGAGACGCGCCAGCGCAAGTGCCCCAAGTGCAACGCCGCCTTCGGTGCCAACGACTACCACCGCCTCTACCTCTCCACCTAAGCACCGACATCAATGTTATTTATGTTGCCCTGGTATAGTCAGACAAATACTTTATGGAGATTGTGAATGCAGCCATGGGTCAGACTCGCGCTTACTCTATTATGTACATCGTGTTTGTATAATACACGATAGTCGGAGTTCGGCGTCACTTTGAGTCTTTGATGTCGTAAATAACACTTCGCTTCGCGTTCTACTGTACTTGAGTGTTGTATGGGAAGCGGTGAGGTGTGAGTGGGGCGTCCTTATCTAGGTATCCAAAATACCCCTGAAAAGTCATGAGGTTCTTGTCAGGCTATATCCACCAAATACTAATACCGATTGTACTTGTCCACTTAAGAACAAACATCCTTAGTGTTTATGTTGCTCTGGAATTAGCATCGTTCGGGCATTGTAGTTTACGTAAGGGGTATTCAAGTGTCCTCTTCTCTCTCCCCGTAAATTTTATGGAAAGGAGGGAATAACACAATTTTCTTTTATTTCACAAGTTATTCCTTTCATCCTTTTGAGCATTTTCAGCCCTATTATTATATATAAATAATGTATAAGTATTGTAAATCTTTTTTTCTAACAAAATGAAATATCAGTACTAACACATTAAACGTTACGTAATGTTAACGGTGATGGATAAAAAGAGGGAGACTTACGTTTCAGTGGTGGTAGGAAGGTTTGAAAATTTAAAAAAACAATGTGTTACGTAATAAGTAAATGGCGCCCCTTGCCCTTTTTATGTTCCAGTATTCGCATCGACTGTTCGCGATCTGGGGTTTGTCGGTTAAAAACCGTGCTACTATCACAGATTCAAGTCAATTATTATATTTAATTTTGTTTCGATTTTTATTAAACACTGCAACATAATATGTTATTTAAGCAAATAAAGTAAGATTTGCTTATATTGTATTGAAAATATTTAATCATTTTACTGAATATTGATAATTTTATTACAATGTGCAAAAAATAAAAACAAACACCCAACTTGTTTGTTAATATTAATTAATTATGATTTTATAAATATTAATAAAACTTTAGAGGTAGCAAAACAAAGAGTTTGCAATTGTTTTAAATACCTTTAATAGTTAAAAGCGTTCTAGTGAGAACTAATGGTATTTTTTTCATTATTTATTTATAAGTTACATGCGATGCGTCTTTTTGGCTGTAAGCTTTGCAAAAAATTATTGACAGTTGTATTTAAACTTGGGCATAGGTAACTTATAATAATTATTAATTTTATTGTCACCTTTGTGCTTCAACATTTCATTGTTCACACATTTGATTAGGGTTCATTCATAAATTACGTCATACGTGAATTTTATGGTTTTTTCACCACTATCCCCTTTTTTGTTGGTCACATTTGTGATATTATATTTTCAAATGTTATGTCACAAAATTTACCCCTCCTCCCATTCCTTATCACAATTCGTCGGAAATAGCGTGACGTAATTTATGGATGGTCCCTTACGTAGGAAATAATTTTATATCACATTAGGAAATGGTGTTTTTATATAATTAACAGTTATATATGTATATGTGTATTTCAGTTACTACTAAGCTAACACGATGGCAACATTGTGTTAGCATTGAAAAATTATAATTAGTAATTTCGAAAGGGATCTCATGGCAATACTGACATTAATATTGGTTTTATTATTAAGCGAGATCAGCTTGTATATGTGGTTACTTATAGTTTAGTGAACGTTTAAGTTTTAGCTACAAAAGTGTAATGTTGTTCACATTTTAGGATTTATTCAGTTTTTTGAGACTTGTCCGTAACAAACAGATGGCGTCACTCGGGAATGAGATTAAACATTCATCAAAAAAGAAACAGTCATTAATTAAAATGTGCTTATTAATTATAAAATATAACTTCTCTAATCTAATCTCACTCCTAAATGGCGCCATAAATAAAACTGGTGGCTCTCATGGAACAGTATTGAAATGGATTAAATCACTTGTGTGATGGGGTTGTGAGTTCAATAGGATGATATCAATAGATTTCTCGATGTGTTGATTGGATGGTTACATGGATTATTATTATTGTCTATTAAACCATATATATAGCTACAATTCGTATTCTCTGTAGAATAAAAAAATAATATATCATAAAATTCACCAAATTAATAATGCATAGACCAAAATGTCAGCTTTTTATATTTTGTAACATAGTTGTTTAAATAAAAAAATATACAAATATGAAAAATCTTATAAATAAGAAATATAATATTTTTCTGTATATAATTTTCCATTCTACTCGGATTACGAATTGCCTTATAGATATTTCTATATCGATGTTAGATATGTGGCTTGTACATTATTATTAAATAATTTTATTCGTTTTTGAGTATTATAGTATTAAATCAGTTTGTCGAGCATTGGAAATATTAAATGTAGAATAAAACTATGTCTAGGGAACATAGTCTGTACATCCTGTAAGTAGAAAGAACATACAGTGTTAATTAATGTGACATTTATGTAGGCCGGGCTGTATGCGAATATAATATATATAGATAAGATTGACATAATCCGGTTAATTTGTGCAAATTTAAATGTTAAAACTCCAAGCTATGATTATTTTGTTTTTTTATAAAATTACCAATAAGAGATACAAATAATCTGCCTTCAACAACGTTAACAGTTGTTGTTCTCGTTGTTTATTTCTGGCGTTCCGAGCGTGCCAGACCAGCACCAATCACTTCGCCTATGTCACGTTGAGACGTTAACAGTTAATATGCCTTCTCTTATTAAATAATTTACAAAGTTCAAAGCTATAATTATATAAGATACAATTAAAAATGAATAAAAGCATACGATCCGGTCACGCGACACGAGCGAATGGCGCTGCCATTTTTATAGCTAATAAAAATGGCAGCGCCGTTCATTCCTTAACATCATTCATTCCTTAAGTTATAATGCAACTTTCCATGTATTTAATAATGAATTATAAATGCAATCATTAAATTTAAGAATTTAAAGTGCATTTTGCAAATCCGTATCGCGCATACGTGTTTATTGTATATTGAGAATTACATGAAATCGAACAAGTTAACTTCGTTTAGTTTGTAAGTTTATTTAGTTTATTACTACCTTGGTATGGGCGATCAACTATGAGTATATTGTATGACATAAAGGCTTAAAATCGATAGCTTTTTTATTTTTCTGTAATATTTAACGCCGCTGAATGAATTCGTTAAGGGATGAAAACAATTATAACTTATTTTGCTCACAATCGCTGATACTGACTTTATTATAATTTTAAGGAAAAACATTTTATGAACATATGTGTGAAAAAATATACAAATTTTGATGTTAATTTCGCCCATACTCAGGTAGTCCGCTATTGTAGATAGGCAAATAGACTAACGACGGCACACTGACTGATATATTTATACTTTAGGCTTAACTCTCATTGGGTTATATCACATTCACTGTCATTTGCAATCTCAATACGTTTCTAAGTTTGGAAAACATCAACTCATTTAGTATTTTCACTGATAACTTTAAATAGTGGTGTGGAAATATGACTTTATTCAGTGGCAGTGTTGATTTCGAATTTATGTTAATAGAATAATTTAATTAAACGCAATATCAACACAAATCTTGTACATTTACCTCAGCCTTGTTGTATTTAGTGAATCGTGATTCAACTTATTGCAATATTGCCATAATAAAAAACCGATTTTGAATTTTTGATTGATACTTTTATAAGAATTATAATAATAATTATATTATTTATGAAATATATTCATTTTATTAAATATATCAATAACTGTGATTTCTGTTTTGTAATTTAGCTCATGCTATGAGTAATTTCAGCAAACTTGAAAGCTTTTTTTGATTCGTTGTTCATAATGTTTTGTCACATTAAATATTATATAAGTAAATAATATAAGTAGGCAAATTTTTTAATATTCCTCGATGTCGTTTTTCGATGTTAATTCGTTCAATTCTAATGGTGTCGCAAATTTCAGAGGCTGAGGCTACGTGATTCACTCAAACTGTGTATATCTTATGTAATTTAAATAGATAATGGAATAAAAGTTTCAAACACTTGTTTTGTTTTACTTCTTTGTGATAATAATATTGTTTTAACAGCATATATTTTAGAAAAACTTTAATAGCATAAATTGACTAAACAATGAAATAACATGAATATATTATTCGCCGTATCCATATATTGAAGATCAAAGGAAAAGTTCCTAAGTAGCCTCTTAGTATATGGTTTTAATTTGTATATTGTAAATCGAAACAACTATTAAATATCTCCTCCGCGCAGGCGTCTCCTAGGGTTCAACCCTTCCTATTTTATACGCGCTGTACACAAGAGACATACCTCGTACCAGAGATGTACACTTGGCTATGTACGCTGATGACACCGCCCTAAGCACTTCTTCGCGTAACACACGTATAATAGCCGACCAACTTCAGAAAACGGCCCGCGCACTCGGTGTCCGCCAATGGAGAATCGAGGTTAATCCAGAGAAGAGTAAGCGATACTCTTCCCTCGCGCTTGTTCAGAGCACGTCTCTATCATCTATCTATTAAATAAAGCCATTCCCTGGGAAACGGAGGTCAAATATCTAGGTGTCACTTTAGACTCTCTTTCAAACCTCAGATCACAAAAGCTTGCAATAAAGCTAAATTCATTATCAATAGATTATATGATCTTATAAACAAGCGTACTAAAATGTCACTTAGAAATACACGGACACTATACAAAACTTGTATAAGATCCGTCCTCTCCTATGCTTGTGTAGCGTTCGCGCTCACTAAGCTAGATCCCATGCAAAAGGTACAGAATAAATATCTTATATATCGCATCAGGTTGTCCCTGGTTCGTGCGTAACGTCGACCTACATAGAGACTTTGAACTGGAATCGATTTACGAGCATTGCAAACACTTAGCGAAGCACTACTTTGAGCGCAAAGGTATTGGTAATGCGTGTGATTACTCCCCTATCGCGTTCCCTAGACGTAGAAGCTCATATAGCGTCCTTTTAGACTCCGATGACACCATTACTATAGCAAATGCCCCATATGTAGGTAGGTAACCCACTATTCACACACGACGTAATCGACGAGGAAGTCCAGCTTATTCAACGGCTCAGTCGCGTCTCGGCGCGGTCGGGCCCAACGATTAGGGACCGTTAGCTCCCTTAGATTAGTCTAATTTGTCCCCAGTCGCGGCTGGTTTCCTTAGCATAGGTGAAATTTCAGTCCGCTCGACGGCCGCAAGCCGAGGTTCGAGTCCCGCAGGGGCGCCCTTACAGTCGCCGACATCCTCACAACCAGTGACTTAGTGCTTGCATTTGTTCAGGGACAGAGCACCCTCTTCCCTACCCAACCAATGTCGCTGTAAAAGCCAATAGGGCTAACAGCATTAACCTCACCTTCGAAATAAACTATTAAATATCGAAGCTTTTTTAATAAAATCAAAGGTATACAAAATGGAACGGCTACTAGGTAAGCTTATATACTATTATATTTATCTAGCTTGATACATTTATTTCTCTTTTAGTATATTTTTAAAACAAAAAAGGGACATTGTAAGTAACTTTTTTTAATAATTAAATGAATATATTATGTTGAAGATTTGAGAATTTGGCGAAAAGTGGGGTACTGTGCCTCAACATTAGGTTCCATCACCATCAACCATTCTCTTAACGAGATAAGAAAAAGTTATTTCTCAAATAAAAGCAAAAAATATATTTATCATAATTTTATTTACATTTTATAAATCACAATGTGATCGTTTAATCGTATCATAATAAAGTTATTATCTAAATAATTTGCTTAACATTCTTACAATGATCGTGCTAGTTCCTAAAGCGAACTATGTATATGAATGGCAAAAGCGTGTAGTTGTACTTTCAAATGTGAAAAGTTTTTATATTTTAGGTCAATTTATGATAATATAATCACACAAACGGAAATATATTGTGTTAAAAAAATAAGAATCGGTTTTATCTTTGTAAAACCCAACAAAAATACAACTTCAGTCTCATTCGTGGCTTACTGCAAATAAAGATATATAATTGAATTTATATACTAATATGAATATAAAAAAACATTGGAAAGTATTAAATGCTCGAAGCAATTGCAGTAATTTAAAATTAATTAAAAAACAGCAACGCATAGGTTTCGATATTTATGGAAAATAATATATTTGCAATATATATTATATGTGTATATATGTTGGAAATTTTAAAGTTTTTTTTTAATAAATCTTTTTCATTCGACAATTTTTATTGACTAGACTGTAACAACAAACACCATAACAATTATTTATTTACATCTATTCTTGGTGTCGCTATACAACACGCTTCTGTAAGCAAACATATAATAGTAATGAATACATGCATTGGTTTACATCTTAGTATTAATGGCACACACAAACAAAATTGCGATTTATTTTAGTAAAAATTATGTTTATCCGTCTATTTGCTCCAAAAATTATATTTTTATGTGTTTTAGGCTTATATTTAACGCAATATATTTTTTATATAAATTCTACATGATACAATGTATAATGTATTTATATTGTAGTTACAATTCTGCAGTAACTGCAAAATAATCTTACATTGTTCCATATTAAAATTTAGAAACCAGTAAGTAGTAGTTGAAGGCAAAGGCCTCATACGTTCTATAGTAATACACTAGAGAGCTTGCAGAGTCGTAGATGAGCAAGAGGGGTGTTTAAATCCTGCTTTCTGCATTTTATAAGAATTATTGTAACACAAGTTTACAAGCAATATTTTTATTAGAGGTGGTAAAAAATAATTTAAGTTACTCTTATGGAAAAGCAGTCACATAAATATAAATTGATATCTTGGAATGAAACAATTAAGTATCTAGTAATCTGTAATTATTATGAAGCATGAAATCGTTCAAATATTTATGAACAAATATGCGTGTTATTCTGTCGAACGTACACTGCCATTATACATTCTAATCTACATTCAGCTAGACGCTACTTCCTTTTGCTACCAACATGTTAAGTCACTCCAAACATTCAAAAACATTTAACCATTACTGTGGAAAGTAATACGCGATAAAATTTATTAATTTATATTAAAATTAGAAAAGTGTGACCATTGTCTCTCCCACTTCTCAACGTTTACTCAGTGAAGTAGATATCTACTACATAAAACGTACATAGGAAAAAAAAACAAAATGATAGTAATAACACCTATAAAGATATTACTTATATCCTTAAATACTAAGTTTTAAAAAAATATCGTTACTTTTTTAAGCAAGTTACTTTATAAGGATTATGAAGTAAGATTATATTTTTTAAGGAAAAAATTAGCTTCACGCTGTATCCCGCACAGAGCAGGGTAGGTAGGTACCTAGTGTTTTAGATACTACCTTCCCCACTTTCTGCCGAGTTTTGGAGGCATTGCGTGTTAAGTGGCAGAATTCAACGCCGCGCTTGTCCTTGGCCAGTCACATCCTTGTGCCGCTGCGCCACGGCGTCCTCAAATCCTTTTAAGGATTTTGAATATTAAAAATAAAAGGTTTCCCAAATTTTAATTTTACAAACTTCCATTATTAATTACTTTATTACTCGCGCACTACTTTCCACGGCTACCATTAACACTTGATCACGTCAACACCTATTAACTATCTATTTTGTTCCAATATTTCCATTTACGTATAATTTTTCGAATACTTTTTCTAATTAAAATTATTTGTCTTCCAACGGCAAGCAGTGCGCGGGACGGACGAGTGTAATGGCATGGATTGCGTTGTTCTAAAATAAACAATTT
>DWGR01003700.1:0-11871 GCA_018247715.1 Heliconius burneyi | reverse complement strand
GGATAATTTGTAGGAAAAATATATGAGTTAAAAGAAATAAAATAAGAAGGCGTTTGTTTTATGACATCTTTTATGATGTGACCGAATTTTTATTACTCCCGAGCCCTTAGTAAAACTAAACACAGCGCTTGCTGCTTTATACTAGGGGGACTACAAGTATACAAAACATTTCCGTAAAGCGATAAGTAGATAAGTAAGTCAAGTAAAAAAAAGGATTTTTTTTTCTTAAAAAACAGAGCCTAGTGTTAACGTACACCTTTCCACACTTACACCGAATTTTCACCTTCGGCCTTGTTAACAGACCGGAGGAATGAAAATATTAATAAATAATAATCCATTCTTTCAATTGAGAATCGAACCCACTATCGTTGCCTTGCAGTTTATACCCCTGCGCAACGATGTTCTGAAAATAAGTAAATACTGTGAGTAAAAATTATTAAAAGCTACAAAACCAAAAAATCAATATATAAATCGCATGAAGCGGACCTTCAGCAAAATCCTCTTACGGGTCTATTCCTTAATATTTGAAGGGGAGGCCCTCGATACGTACATAAATGATGACGAAAGCCTATTTAAGTACGTTACGGAAAATCAAAACATAATGTGTATTCGAGAAAAAGATTTTTTTTTAAAAACCCATTGAAATCATTCCATTTGCTCAACATAAGACTATTTTGAGTCCGTCACACGTCATAGCGCAGCGGTTGCGGGTTTGATTCCCACTTGGGGAAAGAATTATTTTCATTGCCTCTCTCTAGTGCCGTACAGAAAGTGCGATGGAATATCTGGGAAATTGGCCGGTACGTGTAGAGTACGTCTTAACACTAGGTTCCAATTAACTTCCCTCCCATATATAAGATACAGCGTGAAGCTAAAAATATATAGATTCATTTGGAATAGACTAAATATTAATACTTAAATATTGAAAGAAATTATTATGAAATGATTGTTATAAAAAATACAAAGAATATGCTTTAAGGCGAGTTTCATCAAATATTTGATAAAAAATATTTTGAATATAATGAATATTGCTTGCCTTACATTTTCCAGCAACGTCTCAAAGCGAAGTCAGGAAGTTAAATTATGGTTACTACATGATCTTCTTATATTAATAACTGTAAATAAGTAGATGAATTTGAAAACACTGTTATTGCATCTAGTAACTCTACATTATTCTAATTTGAATAAAAAAAAATCTGTTTATTTTTGATGTAATATTAATTATGCACACATGCCTTGAGAATTCGGTAGAAAGTGGCGAATGAAGTGTTTTTAAGGAAACGGAGTGTCTTAACACTAGATTCCAAGATTTCCTCTGCCTACTCTACTATATGCAGGATACAACGTGAAGTTAAAAAAATAAAGTCTGGTGGTGAAAGTGTATAACGATGTGTTTTGCTATTAAGTCTTCTCTGCCTACCCTGCCATGTACTAGAACGAAGCATCTGGGACGCGATGGTTGTGTGTTCGATCCTCATTCGGGGAAATGAATTATTATTTATATTATTGTAATTTTCTTTGCTCTGGTACCAAGGAAAAAAGCGCGGCATAGAGTTCCGCCACTCAACACGCGATACCTCGAAAATTCGGCAAAACGTAGGGAATGGACTTTCCTAACACTTCTTCTTTTATGCGGGATACAGCATGAAGCTAATACCGCGTGAAGTAAAAAAATAGATAGATCTATCTAGATAGATAAAACTCTTTATTGCATACACAAACTATAATTACAATACAAAAAGAAAATCGATCGCTGTATAAATACAATTGGCATACAAAGGCGACCTTGGGCGCAAACATTTACAAAATAAATAATAATATAGGATATAATATTATTTATTTTATAATATAATGCATAATGCATAAAAAGTTTGTTAATTATAACAAAAATAACGAGACGAAAAGAAATAAAAATAAAATAAAGTAAATATACAACATTATATGTGATATACTTTACATAAAATACATATTTAATAAATATAATATAATATAATTGAACAAAAATATGTTTTAGTAATAGAAATAAATGTCATTATTAACACTCTAAATTTTCCTAATAACCATATTTATCTAAATTATCCTCCAGTCACAGTAATTTGTCACAATTTGTACAAATTTAATATTTTTACCTTGCTATGTAAGAAAATATTTATAAATGGTGATGCATGAATCATCAAAAATGCCAAATTATTCTTTTTATCTTTTGGTACGTTTTTTTTGTGTCACTAGAGCTCTATTGTGTATGAATATTATTTAAGATTTAAGAAAATATTTAAGAAGTCATTTTTATACATAACGCTATTTTCTGTCGAGAGACCGTTTATAATATATATATATATATATTATGTACATGCAACTGCGACTGTGAATATCAGTGGAACTTATAAGATTTTTTATAGATATTTTTATTACCTCACTAGTGTGGGACCACCTTGCAATGAATAATATGGTGGTGGCTAACATTATGTTATATAGAATTACAGTATATCCTGCATATAGTAGGCATTCCCCACTTTCCGTTGAATTTTATACTTAATCGATTTCGTGGTATTGCATGTCAAGTGGCGGAACTGAACGCCGCGTCTTGACTAGTAACAACCATAGCGAGATAATGAAAATTTTAATTAATAATAATAATAATTAATTTAGTCGAGTGTGAATCGAACCCACAACCACATTTACTCGTACAGTCACACGCTATATCCACTGCGCTACAACGGTGTCATTATTTTACAAAATCAAATAACTTCACTGTTTAAATATTATCATATATAAGCATTAATTAATATATATGATAAAAGGACCTAAAAAAAATTAAAGTACTAAAAATTCCTTTCACTACAGTGAAATGTTTTCCTATTTATGTTTTACTATCAGATTCATTCGCAAAAATTAATTCAAGTTATACTCATATGTACGAACGAATAATGTAGTATTTCATTCAATGGATAGTTTGGCTACAATTCAAATAACGGAAATACAGTTCCGAACAAGTTTATTTCTTTTGAATCGTTCTTATCTTTTATGAAATTTTCCTATTTCCGGGAAAACAATTTATGTGTAACCTTAACTTATTTGTCTATATTATAAAAATAAGTTGTTATTTATTTTTTAAGAATAAATATCGTCTATACGAGCAAGTGGTACATGATGCTGTAGAATATTTCTTACACATTCTAAGTACAGTTAAAGACCATTGTGGACACGATTCTTATTGGGGAAATTATTTGTCTTGTAAAACAAAGTACTCTTGAGGTTTGCAATCCAACATTCAATATATCTTAACTGTGTGGTATGATAAATAATATGATTTGGAAATACAATCGTATTATTTAATTCTCAATTTAAAAAAATAGTCGACATAAGCAATACAAGCTTATTTTTAATACTTAAATCAGATTGATACCTAAATAAAAATTATATGATTTATAAATTATATGATGAGTGATATCTTTTTAAAGTTTTATGTCAAATATTTTGAAACTAAATTAAATTTTATAAAATGCAATTTCGTCTGAACCATTTTTGGCCGCACTTCGTCTGTTAAAACTCTAGGTTAAGAGTCCTCGCATATTCTTACAAACCGGACTGAAAATTTGTTTAAATTTTATGTTAAGAGATGATTATGTAAAGCGTCATATCCGGAAGTACTCATTTTTATCAAATTCTCTAAACTAACGTGAGAAAAATACAGAAGAAAGCTTTTAGCGGTTCTTAGATTCACCGTTTGTGTTCTGGAACAATTGCGTTTTTGCAGCAGTGCGTAAAATTTACTGCTAGTATTCTCTTGAAGTATATTCTAAAGAAGAATTGATAATTGTCCTAGAAAAAGACAAAAATTCTAGCGAATTGTAAAGAGCTAACAGTTCGTTTCATTGTACATATTAACTCAAAATTTATTTCTGGCCATTTGATTGGTAAATCGAGTCCTTAATATGTGATTTTTTTTTACCAAGCGGCAGATTTTTATATATTATAATATTGTGCAGGCACTTCATTCAACATAATATATGTTTCAGTACACAACAGAAGTAGAGGTAATGTGACGGAAGGACCACGAGTGCAAAGTTTTAACGGTTGAAATGAGAATGTGTGAACATTATATGGTCTCTGAGCAAAGACGTGAATGGAGAACGGGTGTAAAGTAAAAGCTTGTTTTGTTTTGAAATTATTATAAACGTATATTAATATACGTTTTTTAATATATGATATTAGAACCTTTATAGTACAAAAGCTTCTTGAAAAATATTTTGTAGTGCTCCTGCTTAAAGTTGTTTCTGTTCAAAGTAGTAAAAATGGTGTAAATTATTAGTGCATATTTGTAATATTTTGACATTTATCATACTCCTAAGTTAATAAGGTTTTAATAAATAATAATATTTTAGAAAAACTCAAGAAGAAAAACGAATTATTATTTATTCATATTTTCATTTCATCGCTGTGATATCAAGGCGACGGCGTGGCGTTGAGTCCCGCCACTTAACACGCGATGCCTCGAAAATCCGGCGTATAGGAGTGTCTTGACACTGAATTCCCTCTGTCTTCCCTGCTATATGCGAGATATCGCGTGAAGCTGAAAAAACCTATACAAACAAGTTATTTCCATCAGTAATTTAAAAATGAGATTTAATCATTAAAAACAAGCCAGCTTTTGAAAAACGCCTCGCTCAAGAATGACATTTTAAATTATATTGTATGCGCTGAAAGCTGTACCTACCTGACAATCATCTCGTATATGGAGCGTGGGCTAACAACGATAATTAAAATTGGCTTAACTCTGGGCTTTAAATTGAAAACTTGTACGAAGTTATTACGCCAAGTTAAACATGTCCGCGTTGTTAACGCCACGAGATTATGTTACTTTGAGAGAAAGGATTTTACATTCGCTTAGTGTCGCGTCGCGTCGCTTAAAGATTGTTTCACGTATCATCATATTTTATGATTTAAAACATTTTTCAGCTTAATTATTTAATTTGGATTTGCTGAATGTAATTAAATTGAAATGTGGTTTTACATTATAATAAAGGTTTGCCATGTTAAAGTAAGAAAGTGTTTTTCTTAGTGTTTTAAGATTTGTAAGTAATTGTTTTTTCTGCATAATAAGGTCCATAACTTTGTCTAGGGATTATGTATCTTTAAAGGAATTCTTCATAGAATCGCTTTGATACCTCTATCTGTATATGGACAGACACGTACTAAGACATTTTTTTCTTAAAAAATTGAGGAAGAATCAAGTAATATATGTTATATTAGGTGTAAGTGGACAATACCTACAGAAAAAATCAACTTCCAACTTTACGCAATTAAGAGATACGAACGTTTTTTATTGGTATTTCCGATTATATTAAAAAAAACACAGGCCAGTCGTAGCGCAGGGGCATAAAGTGTGACTGTACAATCGACTGGTTGGGGTCTCGATGCCCACTCGAGGAGATGAAATATTTATTTGAGTTTATGTTTCCATTCCTTCGCTCTGGTGTCAATGCAAAAGCGCGGCGTTGAGTTCTGCCACTCAACTTAAGTTGTATTTCCTATTAAGTAATTGCCATACCAGGGCCTAGAAATCGTAAATTTAGCCTTGGCAAGTTTTAACATGTTACTTTAAGAGTATAAGTAGATACTAAAAAGGAAAAATATGGTGATCTCCAAAAAAGGCGGACACATTTCAAGATTGAGTGATAGTGTGGACATTATGGGGCACCCATTAGACCGCCTTTGCTCTAATGTGATACTACCCGTAATGATTTTATGTTAATTGTCTCTTATGTTTTATATACTCGATTAATTAAATAGCTACAAGAATATCTTAAAAGAAAGAAAAATTTATTCTAAAGAACAAGAAAATATTAGAGTCTTATTAAGCTTCTCTATTGAAGTATTATAAATGTTATCTGCCATAACATTCTTCACAATTTATTTTATTTACCAGTAAACAAATAAATATATAAATGTAAGTAAATACAGAAATACATAAGCTTATTGACGTTATTGCCACAGATTTTGTAATAATTTGATAATTTGTAGCTTTATCATTGTTTCTAAGTTTTAATAATAATTGTTGGTATGATTCAATAACATATAATCTTAAGGTTGCGGGTAAAACATGGAGTGGTGGGTTATACTTAATCGATTTTTAATTAGTACATATGGACTATTATTCTGTTTCAGCGTATGTAGCAGCAGGTATGCAGAGGGATCCTAGTATTAAGACGCTACGCTCCCTACTTTTCATCAAATTCTGGACGTAAACGTGGGGCTTGCCTCGACACCCGAGCGAAGAAATGATAATATTAAATTTCCTCGAGTGGAGCTCGAACCCACAACCTGTTGCGCCTGCATTCCCACGCATGTGTCACTTCACTATGTTTATATTATATTATTCTACAAAAATAATTTTCCATATAAAACATACATAGAAAAATTATCACCCATGAGTATTGAATTAATACAGTACGATATATTTAATTTACATTAAACATATAACAATATACAATGTAATGAAGCTTTTTCAATCTGTTGTAACTAACACTCAACACGCAGTGTCTCAATTAAAAGCGCGGAAGTAAAGAAGAGTACAAAGTGTTTTGACACTAGCATGCTGTATGTGGGACAAAATATAAAGCTTATAAAATACTTAACTATAATACAATTTATGACCGTTAATAAGTGTACTGCTAAGGAATTCAAAGGTTTACTAAATACAATAAATATATATGAGCGTATCATCAATTACGCTAGAATAGATTACAAAAAATACAATACAAGGATACAGAATACAATACATAGATAAAGATACAAAGATTACGATTGTCGGTTTTACAGTCACACTTTGTGCCCCTGCATCACGACTGAAAAATTAGTACAAATAAATGTATTTCTTCTGAAATTCTCAAGACATTTCGGCGCTGACGCTCAAGGTATGTTCGAACAAAGCCTTGTGTTGTATTCCAGTAGCTCTCAAAGGGTCTATTTACTGCGAGTGAATCACTGGCGTGACATTGACGGATAGTGTTTGGAGATACTGAGACTTGGCATGTAAACAAACCTTATTTATATACAAACTTTCCTGGGATTTTATCACAAACCAGAAACAGTTATAAACTTGCTTGAATGGTTCCGAAAGTTTTATACAAGTAGCTTGCTTCTCCTGATATAGTTATTTTTGCATTCATTTTGTTTACTACTACATTCTACGTTGCTTAGAATTGTCTAAGGAAGTAATAATTGGGTATGAACTGAAATAATACATTGAACGAGTATTAAATTGATGAACGAATAATGATAAATAAAGACAACGTCTGACTGTTATCATGATGAAAGTGGGTTTGATTTGACCCACTGCGGAAATTATTCTTTTTTTTTTGAAATATTATAAAAATCTAAAAAAAAAATGGTATTTCACCTGCTGTTCTTTTTTTCTCACTCATACTATAATTAAAGAAAGACGTTTTAGAAACCTGCGCTTTTTATAAATATCGTACCAAGCAGTATTCCGAAAAATGATGTCTAAAACATGACTGGGGCGCTCGTCTGTTTATTATTTAGCGGCATTGAATTTGACGTGATGTAACCGCAGTGTTTCTGGCTGCGTTCCATGAAACCTATCCTGAAATTACACTTTGCTGTCTGTTGTGGTGGCATTATAACTAATATAATATAGCTATAATATCTATAGACTTAAATGTTAAGAAAATTCAATTTAAGGGCAAGACTAGTGAATCAATCTCCAAACGTTGAAGGATGGCTTTTTGTATTCTTTATTTGAATCTTTTTCATAAATTATATATTATACTTATACTTTTATAAAATGTATTTTGTATTATTAGAGTTAGTTAAATATATTTTAGTAATAATAATTAATTATATTCTATAAAATGTCCCCAGGCAATAATCCGTTTTACTCTAAAAAGAAACAAATAAACAAATTTTATGGAAACCCTGCTTGATAGCACGTCCTTTCAAATGAAATCTGTGTTTAATAGATTACTCAATCGTAAACTTTCAATGAAATTGACAATATTGAAATAGTGTTGATAATAGAATGCAATTATTCGGAACTAAAGAAACATTTTAAATGAAATTATTTAACCAGATTTAACAAACAATTTTGGAAACCCCACGATTCAAACTCTCTGCAGTCGTCCGTAGACTGGGGTGGCATCTGTCTGTCAGTTGATATAATTAGTACATCAAATTACCACAAATAATGTCTTAATTCTCTCGCGTACTGCCCTGGAATCACGCAGAATGAGCTGATTGTATTGTTCTCTGGTGTGGTGGATTTGACACTTCAAAGTTCTTATAAGTTTTTATAACTTTCTACCACCTAGGACCCCCAGCTGGGATTTCACCCTCGCGGATTATACTGGGGTATTTCTATTCTCTTTATTTTGATGAGTCCCTCATCTCATCCCATAATATCTCACAGGTTTGCTTGATGTAATGATTAGGTTTATCTGATGTATGTTTACACAAATTTGACTTAGATACCTAAAAAGAATGGACTTTACATCAGAAATGTGTTCCTTCACCTTATGATTCTTCTCTTTGCTTAAATAATATGATATAATATTACAGTGAACTAAGCCACTGTCACAATGTAGCTTAAATACGCCTGCAGACTCCTAACAAATTTTAGATTTCACTGGTCTCAAGAATCGGTTTACTTTATTGTTAGGCTCAAATATAAGTTTTATGAAAGCTCTTTTTAAGATATCTCCAACCCTCTTCGCGTGTAGAATAAGAGCCATCGGTCTTTCTACTTTGGTGGCTTATTGGTCTTCTGAACAACATTTGCATATTAAGATGAATAAGATGACTTTACCATTATATATATAATAGTTCATTCAATTGCAAGTTTTTAACTTAATATTATGATTTTTAAAGATTATGATGTAACTTATGATTATTCACATTTAGCGCAATAATTATTATATACTAGAGATGGTTTGATTTAGCTATTTTTATCTCGTCAAATGTTAAATAAACATCTATCTAATCTGTTGATTAAATAAATTTTCACGATTACCTAATTAATCAGTTTTGTGTACTTCATTCACGGTGGTGGCGTATGTCCACAACCTGAAAGATATGGAGTTGTGAAACTTGGAACTACCCATATCTTACAAACTAGTACATAATCCACAACTTTGCCGTTCGCTCGCATGCTCAATACCTATACAGAAGCCTATGTTTACTAAGCTAAAGTATACATTAGAAATTTATTAGAATATTAAGCCTCAAGAGTTTCATATTTATTTCTAAGCTACACGTTATATGTTTCAAAAGGAAAAATATTGTTACATTTTTATTTATTTTATATTTATTTTGATAAGGTAAGATAACTTAATAGTTTATTTTAATTCATTACAACGCATACTGATAAATTAGTTACGTCTCTATTACAGAAAGACCAGTGGTAGCACAACGAAATAATAAAAAGAAGAAACAAAAATGCTTAAAAGCTTTTCTTATTTCTCTTCTTGGGTATTAAGTACATAATTTTTCCTACTTTATCGAATTTCTCGCATTTTGCAAGCGCTAGTTGTATGTCTAGAGTAAGTCTTCTCTCCTTAAATAAACTCATTACATATTGTTATCAAGGCGTAGTCACTAATTTATGTATATAAACCATAATCTAATAAAATAAGAAATCTTACTAATTTTCATCATTATCGCCTACAATATTCACTTCACTAGTGACCGTACGCGTACTCCAAATTATGATGTAACAAAACCAAATATTCAAGAAACCAAGATTTTCCTTTTCTTAACTTGATTAATTATTAAAATATTTTATGTCTTTATTTCTTATAAATTCACTGAGATTGAAAAAGAAGTGGCTGCATATTTGGTCTAAGCGAAATTAAAACATAAAAAGTAATAGGTACTTGCCGAAGATCAGAGTAAGACGGTTGTATAACTTTTGACCGTTAATATGAAAAGTAAGCTTTAAAAGTTTACACATACTTTCTGAGATTCGAGCAAAACTTCGAAACATTAGGTTCTTATCCCTTTTCATTTGAAGAAATCTCGAATACAAAATAAGTCTAAGCCTATTTAGTAGAATAAGTGTAAACCTACATCTGGAGCAATGAACAATAATATTATATATTGAAGTGGTTACTTACATTTAGTGAAGGTTTTACTTGAAACGCAATGAATGTAGAGGCCGTCGTGGCGCAGTGGCAAAATATTGTGACTGTAAACGCGAAGGTTGTGAGTTCGATCCCCAGTCATTTTCTACGTCATCTTCAAATTATCATATTTTCGAACTTTTCTTTTTAACTGGTATGAACTTAGTAGTACTATAAGGAAATTGCCGATGACACGTGTTTTTTAAAATGTATTTGAATACTGATGATTCTTTAATTCAAAGCACAGTTGGCTTTGGTGCTTAAACGTAAAGACTGTATAAAAACTGAACAAAAAAAAAAACTAGTTATGTAGTCTTCTTGGAAATCGTAATACAACTTTATATTGCAATGGAAACGCTAACAATTTAAAACTACGCGAATAATATTCATAAGCTTGCGGTTAACAATGCACTTAACTGACAATTTGCGGCGTTTGAATTGCGAGCCTTTTATTCCTGTAAACGCTGAACGAGTTATAATTGTTTGCTACCCACAACTCGATAGTTGTATTATAACGATTTATAACGGTTGTGTGAATGCCATCATTTCGCTGAATATAAAATGGCTTTTTGAACTGTACTCGTGTATCAGGCCGTCGTGGTGCAGTGGTACAAGTATTTGACTGAAACACGACTGGTCGTGGGTTCGTTCGCCACTGGGGAGAAAAAATTATTATGTAATAATATTTTCAATTTATCACTCTTTCACCAAGGCAGAAGACTGAAGCTAAGGTTCACCACTCAAGAGTCTAATTTCCACAATGCCTCGAGGCATTTTGGCCTCGAAAACTTCGGCGTGTTATTTCTTCTCCCTAATTATTTTTAAGTAATATATTTCAGGTAAGGCCTCTCTCTTTACTGTAGTTACCGTAACTATAAATTAAAATATTAGTAAGATTCTTAAAAATATTTTTTATGCGACACGTACAGAAAATTATAATAAATGCATGCACGATTTTAGTAGACATTTAAAGTAAAGCTATTCTCAGACGTCGGATCTAAACGGAAAAGGAAACTGTATGTAGGGCTAAGTACGAGTATGTAAGCGAATACATTCATACATGTGAATTGAACCATGTTTATCTCCATAATGATGTTTCAAATGTGGCTAAAAACTTTAAATATGAATATAACATTAAAACATATTATACTTTTGTCATCCTTTGAAAAAAAGTCTTAATTGGTATAAAAAATATTTTATTAAAGCAAGTAAAATAATTTTCTTCGCTCTGGGACCAAGGCAAAAGCCCGGCGTTGTGTTCCGCCACTCAAAACGCAATGCCTCGAAAAATACTGCGCAAAGAAAGGAACGGCGTTTCTCATAAGTATGTTTCTTCTGCCTACACTGCCGCGTGCGAGATACAACGTGAAGCTGATATTTTTTTTAAACTATAAGTACGCATTTGAAATGTATTAATTTGTAAAATTTTACAAATTGTATTGGCAAGTATATTCTTAGTGCGAAGTGGAGTATATTAACAATAATCTCTCTCTCTCTAAATACCGCGGGTTTACCCCCTTAATATGTGGAATGTTGCGTGAAGCTGAAAAAAAAAGTAGTAATTACTTATAATTACGTATATTTAAGCTTTTCAATTATACTAAATGCGTTTTCACACATACTCTTCAAAGTTAGATGGATCGCTAATATAATATACTATTCGTACAGCGTATTAATTTCCTTCGATGATTTAAATTAATGTTCCAGCCGTAGCGCTGAGCGGTGCTGGAAATTA
>DWGR01003699.1:0-11872 GCA_018247715.1 Heliconius burneyi | reverse complement strand
ACTTATCTGTCCATCCGTCAGCCTTTCAAAATCTGCCTCAAAAGCTGGTCAGCTGGACATAGGCTTCCCCTAATGCTCGCCAGGTCCTCCGTCCGGTCCTGTGCCTTATGAATCCGGCTACTTATATTTTTTTAAAATATATAACTAAATATTCTTGTCTTGTCTATCTGTTACAATATCAATATCAAGGGAAAAAAAGCAAAAACAAACTTGTCTTTAAATCTTTATTTTTTTTCTGTTTGTAGCGGTATAAGAAATATATCGTCTTTTAAATACACCATTTTAAGTGTCTCACTATCACTATTCATAAGATATAGCCTGGTGACAGACAGACAGGCATATAGACAGACAGATAGACAGATTGATGGACAGTGGAATTTTAGTGAAAGGTTCCTATTTTCCCCTTTGGGTAAGAAGCCCTAAAAATATGTTTCCAAACATGGAAAATTATGCGAAAAACACCACCACCACCTCCAAACTTATTATTATGAATTACTTACTTAAGTAAATTACTTAAAACACACTTAAAGACATTTATTTTCTAAAATCGTTAAATAATAAAAAAGTAATTGATCTAATAATTACCGCTAACCGGTCACGACCGGTTAGGTCCAGTTTTAACCGATTAGTTGTTACCAGTTGTTACTTGTAGTAAACTGTCGTAATTACATTCAACGGCAAATATAATCACAATAATATTATGGGCTACTTGACCTTGTGTGTGTTTAAAATTATAAATATTATGTTGTATTACATAAAAATGTACGTAAAAACCAAAAAACTGAGATATTTTTGTTAGATTACTCTATTCCCATTTTGAGGCACTCCGTTCCCATTTTGTAAACCATTTTCCGCCAAATTCTGAAGGAAGAGCGAAGAAATGTATTAAATATTTCATTAAATTTTTCATCTCTTCGCTCGTTTTAGAATGAGCTATTATTATAGAGTTTGTCTTCAGTGACACAGCTTGTGACTGTTTACGCGACGATTGCGGGTTCGATTGTCACTCAAGGCAATTAATTTATTTTATTCTTCTGGTAAGGAGACAACGTGGCGCTGAGTTGCGCCTCTCAACACGCAATGTCTCAAATACTTCGTGGTGCGTGGACAACGTACTATCACTAATTACTTTCTGCCTACGCATATAAGTTTATTTTACATAGTGTTAGCCAAACTTAACAAGAAAAATACATTTTTGTATGGAAAAACACAAATGTTCATAAAAAGTACTTACTAAAGTATAACTAACAAGATTTATAATAAACAGGTTATTTATTATCTTATACGTTAACTAGTTTGAGATAAAAGGCTTTATTATTGAATTGATTTTCTATTTTAATAAGAAAAACAATTCTAATTTTTATTAGAATTGCAAGGCAGGCAGTGAAAACTTAATGTTAAGACTCTAAGCTCTCCATTACTTGAGTAATAGTAATTGAGTATTCTTTTTAGCTTTTTTTTCCTGTTATATCCCCGACATAGCGAGGTAGGCAGAGTAAACCTGAGAACTTAGTGTTAAAACACTCCATTTCCATTAAGATATTTCCGATCTCTACTCTCCGAATTCTGGAGGCGTTGTATTGAGTGGCGGAACTAAAAGCCTTGTTTTGCCCCGTTACTAGAGCGACGAAATGAAAATATCCATTATTTCTTTTCCTTGAATGGGCATCAAACCCATAACCTGTCGAGCTTACAGTCGCTCGCTCGTGCCATTGCGCTACATCTGACCTTAATTTATACATTATATTCTATAAAAATATAAAGTTTAACCGGTTCTTAATTAAACTTTATTTTTTAAACCGTAAAACTGTAGTTCGTCTGCAATAAAAATACACCTATCTAGATTTTTATCGCGTGAAAATAAAGGAAGATAATAAAATATTACACATAATTGCTTATTAATATTTTATTTATTAGTATAAGTACACAATAGTATATTTTCGATATTTTATTATTGAGACCGTCTTAGCGGAACGGGACAGCGAGAGACTGTAAATGCGACGGTTGTAGGTTCCATTCCCATTTGAATAATTTATTTTAATAGCCTCGCTCTAGTGAAAAGACAATGCGCAGCGTTGAGTTCTGCTTATCAACATTTTGAAAATGAAGAGAAAGTGGGGGACGGAGAGTCTTAGCACTACATTCCCTGTACCTACCCTGCTATATGCTGGCAACAACGTAAAACTATAATAATATTATTGTTTAGTCAATTTATTCCTATTGTAATTGTATGGAAAATCCACTTTAAGGTTACTTGTGTACCATCTATCTTTATTTTTCCGCTATTCGCCTAAAATCAACATATTCTATTAATATGGTATATTAAGCCCTCATGTCCAGGAGCACACTGTAAACGCGATCATTGTCGGTTCGGTTCCCATCCGGTAATATGAAATATTGAATATTTTTATTTCCTCGTTCTGGTAACAGGACAAAGTGCGACGTTCAGTTCTGCCACTTTTGCAGAAGTTAGGAACGGAAGCGTCTAATAATAAATAAGCGTCTGGGAACGAAGTATTTTACAGGTTCCAAGGGTCCCGCTACCCAAAAAATATAGATTTACTTTACTGAAATAGCTCTTCGTTCACCATCTTTCCCCGATTTTTTAGCATCACGTTGGATATATCAGGATATGCAAAACCAACCTAGTGTTAAGACCTTTAATCTAAATCTAAATTCGCTATATCTAAATGTCATATAAATATATTTTTATATAGAAAAAAATAGCCTTATCGTTCGTTCGTCGTCGCCGCGTCTGCTAGCTCACACCTTGACAGTTGATCGCGATAACTCCTGTGCTATCTTCTATTGTGGTGCAAGTGGTAGCGGATACGAAATATGTATGGGTTTTCTATAAATCATGTAGTTTACATATAGATACGATACTTACTTTAAATTTTAATGCCATTTTGACATAATGCAAAAATAAAAATATTTTTTGGGTCCACCGTAACTCAGTGGAATAGCTAACTGATTCTATATATCACGGTTATGGGTTCATTTTTCAAGAAGGCCAACCGAGGTATCTCCATCCCATACTACCTCGTCACCAAAGCAAAGAAATGACAAATTTAAATATTTCGTCGAATGAGAATCGAACCCACAGTCTATCGCGTTTACCGCTGGTCTCTATCACAAGCATATTACTCGACAAGATCGATTCATCAAAGCGTTCATCTTTCATTCTTCTGCGGTAATATCCAGTTTGTATATTAAGTTCTATATTCCATATGTGAAATAATTATACTATAAGGATATACAGTCTTAACGCCGGGACACAAAGTATAATTGTAAACGCGATTGGTTGTGGGTTCGATCCCCATTCGAGTAAATTCAATATTTACTTAAATTTATATTTTTATTATAATTTAGTGTTGAGGCATAGCACGGCGTTAAGTTCCGCAACTCAACACGCAGAACCTTCAGAATTGATTATAAGCTTATAACTTGTACCTATATACATGAACTGCTCTACGGGTATCGTGCGTTGAACTTCTTGACGAAGGACAGCCAATGTTTATTTTTGACTTAATGTCATTTGTTCATTTTAATACTACCTCTATATACACAAACATTGTATGGTACGTCGTGGCGCCGTGGTGAAGTGGTTACAATAGTTGTGGATTCGAATCCGATTTTGAATAATGTTTATATTCAAGTCAAGCTTTTATCACATATCACATATTTTAAACGCCTAGGGTTAACCTCAATAAGTGGACTATCCGACACAAATATTTTTTCAATTTGATTCAATTTTCTTTCTGAGATTAGCTCGTTTAACCAGACTAACATATAGTCACCCAAATAGTTTTCAATCTTAAACCTTCTTAATGTCTGTTGGGAAATTAATCCCTTACCTTGTATATCGAGCTTTAAGGAATTCTCACATAATTTACATAGGTACAAAGTATTTCTTGAATATTTTCATTTCTTCGATCTGGTGATATACAAAGCTGCGGCGTTGAGTTCAAACAGAAGTCTCTCAAACAGAAAATGGTGTGTATTAATTAGACGTTACTTACTTACCCTGTACCTACGAGCAGATTTATAGCTACCCTAAAAATATTATTTAAATTAATACTCTTCTGGTCACAGAAGAATAAAGAAGTAAAACTAAACTTTCTTTTACACAATATATATATATATATATATATATATATATATAATATATTTACTCATATAACAGTTTCACGCTGTATCCCACGAATACAACAAAGAAGGCAGAAGGAACCTGGGATTAAGATATTCCGTTTCTCACAATATATGAAATAATATTTAAATAAAATTCAAATCTACGATCTTTTCTTTCATATGCGTAATAATTAACCATTGTGCTAATAGTAACCTTTTACCCGTTTAATATACACGTAAATGGTCATTATAAAGTTGTTTAAACATGTGTTGGCTTGAGAGTAAATAAAAATTATGATAGTGTAAGGGTAAAGGATCCCAGTTCAAATAGATTAAAATTCTTTTGATGATGCTACAACACACTAACAAATTAAGTTAATCTCATATTATAGCTATACACAAATAGACCAGTCATGGCACAGGAGCACAGCCGCGCAATTTTAAGCTCGACAGGTTTTCGGTTCGATTTCCACTGGAGAAAACTAAATATTTGTTTTTTTGTTTCTTTTTTATTCTGTGATCAAAAGAGTATATTTTTACCTTCACGTTTTTTCTTGGTAGGGTTAACCTATTATAAAGACACTCCATTTTCTCCTAATGAAACGGAACTCAACGCCGCGATTTATACATTACCAGAGCGAAGAAACTAAGATATTCAAATAACTTTATCTGCTGAATCAACCCGAATAAACCCTTCGTAAACTAATTAAACATAACGACTGTACCCACAATGATATAAACAAAGAAATTTCTGCCACCGCCATAATACGATTCCAAGGACACTTCAAGTCCCTGAGGCAGGATTTTCAATAGCTCTCAGTAATTTTAGTTTATAACCCAATTCGACGGTCTCCCTGTTCTTATACATACTTACGCAAACTTGACGCTATATCAGTCGTCTTCTTAATGCAATCGGAATTACTGTAGAATTTGTTGTTTTGTATGTAGTGTCACGCTGTATTCCGCACACAGTAGGGTAAGCTGAGGGAAAATAATGTAAAGGCACTCCGTTCTCCATATTCCGCTGAATTCTGGAGGTATTGCGTGTTGAGTGGGACTCACGCGCTTTGCCTTTTACCAGAAGGAAGAAAATAAGAACAATAAATATTTCATTACTTCGAGTGGGATCGAGCCCACAATCCGTCGCGTTCAGTCACACTTTGCGGCAAGAATAGTAATATCAGATTGTCAGCCAGTCACCTAGACTGGCTTTGGGGACTGATAGTCTCTGACTATAATCGTGATAGTTGTGGGATCGATTCCCACTGGACGCAATGAATTGATTCAGTTTTGACTACTGACTTATTGAATTAACTTTCCCTGTCTGGTAGCAGACAGAAAGCACTTCGACTAGGTGGAGCCTCTACACTGAGCAGTAAACTTAATACGAAGTCTTAAAACTTTAACAGACATAACATTAAAAAAACATTGAAAATATAGGTACAAAATAATTCTTAATTTTTATAATAACAATGTATCCCCCAAAAACACAGAGTTAGCCACTAAGTGGGAGGAGGATCAGGAGAAGCAACTTAACAAATTGATATGAAATCATAGTCACTCAAGCCAATATTCCCAGATCGTCACTTTAGATACAGCGTGAGGCTACAAAAAACAAATTAATTTCTCAGGTACAAATAATAGGAAAATAACGGATAATTTCCAAGATTCTTTTTTAAGAAGTTTATTTTGTATTAATAAAAAAACTGCTGAATTGATTGACTAAATTTATTAATATATTCTTCCTCGTGGGAATCGAACCCACAACTTACCCATTTACAATCAGATCGCCACTACTACTTATTAGCCACGCCACGTCATAACTTAAGCCGGGTATAAAAGAGGCAGTCTGCATTCCTCGAAACAATAATAAAAATAATAAATCTAGCTCAATACCGGCTGACAGCCGCGGAACTATTCAACGACGGAAGTAGGGGAGGTATGGATGTTTAAAATGAAGGATAACGTTAATTACAAAAAATATATTATTGGAGCTTTAGTTGAGGCTAGTCGTGGCACACGCACTGTAAACACGATAGGTTGTAGGGTAGATTCCCACTCGAAGAAATGAAATTTTTTTTTTCATTTCCTCGTTCTCCTAACAACGTAAAGCAAGGTGTTGGGTTTTGCTATTTAACATGCAACTCCTTCATAAATTCGAAAGTGGGGCATTGAAGTGTCTTTATAGAAACGGAGTACAACATTAGTTTCCAAGATATAATTTGCTTAGAGTGTACAGCGTAATTAAAAAAAATATTTATTGGAAATGTGTAAAAATTAATTACATAAAGCAACTTTCTATTTAGAAATTTAAAAACTTATAATAATATAATATATTGTATCTCTTGAAAAATTAAACAATAAATCTGGCAAGTATCTTATTACGTCTATAATTGGTAATTGCATTCATAAGGGAAGCCATCGTGAGGGCGCGATCCCTTTTACATGTTTGTGGGTTTGATTATTACTCGCGACAATGAAATAATTTGAATTCTCCTCTATAGTAACATAAAATGAGGCGTTAAACTCCTTTCTGTATGTAATGTTTCAAATTCGGACTTGTGTGGCTTGTTAGTCCAAATTCCAATTGAGGAAACATTTATATTTTTATATATTTCTATTACTTTATTAGATATCTTTACAACATCTTTGAAATAAAAAGAAAATGATTAAGACATAGATTTATCACAATAAACAAAACAAAATAATAATTCAATAAAAAACTTCATGGACACCCTACAAAATCCCGTCACACCCAGCTCTTGGTGTGAATTCAAACGAAAACGCGAGAAAATTTTGTTTTACATGAGTAAAATGGAAAAATTTTCTTTACGCAAAACTTATACAACAGAACGGAACAATTGAGGATGTACGCATTTGACAGGTTGCCAAGTGCGGATTCGATTCTTGACGTGTCACAACAGTTAAGCTCGGGATTGTTGATATCGGGTTAAGTGGAGCCTTAGAACATACGTAATATATTCCTATAGTAAGTTTGTATGTAGAGTACAATTCTTGCTATATGGTTACAGTTCCAAATATATTTTTTAACTTTTTGCTGTATGGTAAGGTAGGTCGAGGGAACCTAGTGTTAACACATTCCGGTTCATCCGCAAAATTTTCGGGATATTGCGTTTTGAGTGACAAAACTCAACACTCAGTTCTTGTTACCAAAGCAAAGAAATCAAATAACTTATTTCCCTGTGTGGTATTTAAACTCACAACCATCACGTTTACAGTTAGGTTAGTGTACCGCTACGCCACGGTAACCTAACAGTCACACATTTATGTTATCTACCCTCACTTGACGTTCTCCCCAAAAAAAGACTTAACATTCCCATCCCAAAAAAAAAAGTGAATGCCCGATAAAAATGCAAAGAAATATTCAGAATTTGTAGTGGAAAAGTTACGGGGAATTTCGCCCATCGCTGTTATTTTTGGCATTTTCAATTATGCAGGCAGCGTTTTTTACCACCGTCTGGGCGGAACAATGTGGGGCTTCTGTACAGGGCTGTACTGTTTCTCCTGGCTCTGCGGCTAGCTGGCTATGTTATATTACTACCAGTTGCTCGAGAATTTCGAAGTTAGAGCTGTGGAAGTTGAATATTTTTCATGCTATTAATCAATGTATGTAGATCGTTCTTGATATTGGTTTTTTTTATTTGATTTTTAACAAGATAGAAAAAGGGGAACGTTAGGTTCCATTTATTGAACACAGTGTTTTAATGTTAGTGAAGAAACTCTGTTCCCCATGTTCCATGAAAAAAAATCAATGTATTTCGTGTTGAATGGCGGAACTGAATGCCACGTTTTGCCTTGTTACTATATCGAGGTAAAAAAATATCAAATAATTCATCCCCTGTTGCGTTTATTTTTGTCGATTGGTATTATTTTAAAATTTCGAAAAGTTATAAATGTAAATGTATATGATTAATTCTGTTGAAGAGTTTCATTTAAAAACTTTGTTTAATTTATAGACAGGAAAGATCTTGGTGTCAAAACACTCTGTTTCCCATTTCCCGTCAACTTCCGAGACATCCGTTGTGAGTGGTGGAAACTACCGTCGTGATTTGTCTAATCACACAGCCAAGAAAATAAAATAATATTTTTTAGCTTCGTGTTGTATCCCACATATAGCAAAGGGGGAGCCTGAGAACCTAGTGTAAAGACTCTCCGTTCCCCATTAAGTCACTTAGGTTCTCCGGTTTCCGTTGAACTCTTGAGGCATTGCATTGCTTTGCCTTGTTGCCAGATCGAAAACATTTCAATCTCGAGTGATAATCGAACCCATACCGTTTACACTCAAACTATCCCCTATGAAGGTTTTATGTAACACTCGAAATTACTTACCCATCCATTCTACGAGTAGTATCTGAGTAAACAACGCCAAGTATTCTGTTAGGTATCGTTCAGGTACCTATAGCCTTTGATAGCTTCCCCTTTGTGCTGTAAACACGGTTAAATTTTTCAGTTTAAATTTTCAATACGATTAAAGTTAAAATATTTGCTCGTGTGTATGTAAATGAAATTCAATATTGTTCGGGCGTTAGTTTGGTTTTATGCCGTTTATTTTTTGTATATTTGGTAGAATAGTCGCTATTTTTGTTTTTTGGCTGTAAAGATACTACGTTCTCAACTTTTCTCTTCTCCTGTTAGCAGAATAAGGAAATGGATATATTAAATAAGTCATTCTCCCGAGTGGTATTAGAACCAACAACCGTCGCGTTCATAGTCACATGATGTACCGCTGCGCCATGACGGCCTCCGTAACGACGGTTTTATAACTTTATTAAAGATATTCAAAATATGCACCCACCAATAGTAGCTTACCAACCGAAATATTACAGTTTCGAATACTGTATGAATTTAACGATAACGTCATATAATCTATGCTGATATTATAAAGATAAAGAATTTGAGTTTCATTTCGCTCTAATGACGAAATAAAGTGCGGCGTTGAGATCCGCATCTAACACACAATGCCACCAGGATTCAGCTGAACGTGGGCAATGGAAGTACCTTAATAGGAATAGCTTAACCTAACACTAGGTTCCAAGATTCCCTACCCTGCCATGCCTGCGGGATATCAAAAATAAACTATGCGAAACCGCAAGGTAAAAGCTACAGAAATTTCATAATTTTATCACACAAATTTTTTCTTAACTAAAAAATTCTTAAATATATAAGACCTGATCTAATATATCATAAAGGGAATATTTAATAGAAATAACGAATATTCCAACCCGACTCAAGTCAATGTCTAAAGTTTCTATTAAATTTTTAAGCTACCAAGGGCGGGCGGAGGTAGAGCGGAGGGTGGAGGGCGGGACAGAGAAATTGAACGTTGTTTTCCGAAATGTATTAGAGCATTCGTTCGCTCTTTCGATCGTCGACGATAATATTTTAACTTTATCTACGTAAGAAAGCTGAAGCTGTGCTCTGGGGTTGTAGTGTAGAAATGTCAGCGGTGTAGGTGATTTTCTTAAATGTTTTTTTTTATTCGACACTATTCCGTACGTAGGTGGATAGGCAGAGGGAATCTGGAAACTTAGTATCAAAACACTCCGTTAAGATATTTCCTCACTCCCAATTTCCGTGGTATTCTGGAGGCATTGCGCGTTAAGTAGTAGACTCACCGCGTTTTATCTTGTTACCAGAGTCAGAAAGGCGAAATATTAAATATTTCCCTATCTGCAAACTATTTATTTCCCTATCTAGTGGAAACTGAACCCATAACCTATCGCATTTACAGTCGCTTGCTTGGGCCTCTGGCGCCACGACATGTTTTATTTTTTCTCCTATTTTATTTCATAGTCTTATATAAAAAGTAGGATAGGCAGAGTAAATCTAGCACACTGTGATTTACAGTTACAAGTTTTCTCACTGTGTCATGTGGTGGCTTTAATACCCTTCCTATATAGGCCTTCCTTATTAATAATAAAAGTATGTATAGTTAAATAGAGGCCAGTTTACAGTCGTACCCCTACGTCGCCGTAGGGGACCGTAAACTGTCTGTAAACGCTAATTGTAACTGTAAACGCGTTAGGTTGTGGGTGCGATTTCCATTCAAGATTTTTTTTTATATTTTCATTTTCATCGTATGTTAACATTAAGTCTGGTAACGAGGCAAAAAGCGGCAATCAATTTCGCCACTCAATACACAATGACTCCAGAATCTTGGTGGTAAGTGGATAACAGAAGTGTCTTAATGGGAACGGAGTATAATAACTTTAGGTTCTCTTTTCTGCCATCCCCTCTCCCCTAGCTTGGAGTGCTTCCCCTGCCATCAACGGAAAACAGCAAAAAACTAGAAAATATATATATGTGTGTGCTTATTTTTTAAAAAAATATTTACATTTATTTTATAAAATATACATTTTTTTTTTAATTTAAAATAATAAAAAACATATTTTTCAAACATTGGCTTTCTGAATACACTGCGCTGTGGAACATTTTCCAGAAACGAACACCGACATGTTTATATGTGCTCGGTGGGAATGCACAAAAAGTGCAATCTAAGGACGCCTGCTTAACATAATAATGGATTTGAACTTTGAAAGGTTTAAGCGGATGTTGTTATAGCTGCTATTGTATTTGTAGACACCTTCGTCATAGCCAGAGAGTCTGTAAAATTCTTTATAGCATCACGCCATATCTCGGATAGCAGAGTAAGCAGTAACAAATTAGTGTTAAGACACTCCGTTCTCGACTACCTGCAGAACTTTTTGATAAATTGCGAACTGAGTAACTGAAATCAACGCCTTGATTTTGTCTAATTATCAGAACGAAGAAATGACTACAATTAATTTCCTCGAATTGGAATGAAACACACAATATTCGTGCTTACAGGTAAATGCATCACTGAGGCACGACGGCCTCTGGTAGGTAAGTGAGTTATTTATTGTATTTGTAATTATGAAATCAATAGATAAGCTGATAATCTGGGGTTGGGCAGAGAGTGTTAACTTTTACTGTTACTTTTTTTGTTAACTGTTACTACGTTCGCCAGTTTCCGCCGAATCCTGGAGGCATTGTATGTTGAGTGGCGGAACTCAACGCCACGTTTTGTCTCGACACCAGAGTGAAGAAATAAAAATATAAATTTAAATAAATATTTAATGTTCTTGAGTGTGGTTCGAACCCACAACCAGTTGCGTTTATAGTTATAATTTATGCCTCTGTTCCTCGAGTCCACGACTGATCTCAATATAAATGCTTATACAAATAAAAATGAATATGAAGATTTATTAAAGACTTGTTTAGATATCTCAGTTATGTCTTAATTTTAGAGTAAATACTTCTATGTCTTAATTTTGGAATAAATATAGACAATTTTGAACGACACCGCGTCAAATTGTAAGCATGACGGTTGTGGGTTCGACTCCTAATTGAGGTAACGAAACATTGTAATATTGAGGAGTTCCTGAACCCAATAACACGCTATCTTACCAGATTGTAGAAATAAAAATAACTGTTTGAACGAATGGGAATTGAACCCATAACCCCCGCATCTACGACCCGCAGGTCTAAAAAAAGCTTAAAATTATATAATCTACAAATAAAATAAATATAATATATTGAACCAATTTTATACTATTTTATTAAAAAAAATTCCCTCCCTTTAATTTTATACCAGAACAAATACCACCCATCCCCCGGTTAAGTACGGTGTGTTCGTCATTTCAAGTTTTTACGGTCGGCTGTAATCAACCAGGACGAAAGCTCGAAATGTTTTTAATTA
>DWGR01003698.1:0-11876 GCA_018247715.1 Heliconius burneyi | reverse complement strand
TATGAGTATGACCCACAAAATTATTGTCTATTTATTTACGTTAAACTTTGCACAGAGTACATTCTATGAACTATTATTGTCTATGGCGTACATATAGCTGAGGTCAGAATAAAATCAAAACTCAAAAAAATGATAAGTGAAGTGATATGTAGTTTTTAATAATAACATTTTCTTCGACTTCGATTTTTTTTAGTTATTTATTCTTTCATGTAATTTCTATTAAACGCTTTTATACATAAAATTATTATAAAACTTATACCGAGTAAAATTATGTGAATTTGCTTATAGAGGACAAAATAATTTTTTATTCTACTCGTATTTTTGGTCTTACTATGTCTGAAGAATGGGATGCATATGTAAAAGATCCTCGAATTATTTGTAAATATGGCATTAGATGTTATCAAAAAAATCCGGAACATCATAAAAAATATAAGCATACACCTCAATTGAAAGCTAAAGCTGCAAAAAATAAAAAAAATAATCGTTGTCAACCATATAACAAGGCTAAACATGTTAATGCACAACCAAAAGATACAGAAACTATTGAAGAAACAGTTGAAGAATTAAAGAAATTAAAAGATGATGTTAACCAACCATCAGGCTCATCAAACACAGATACCGAAGTCAAAGAGGAACAACAAGAAACTCCAGAAGCCATTGTAAAATCAGATAGCATTTGTTTTTATGATAAAAATTCTGAACACAGCATCTTGAAAGATTGTTTTTCAGTTGAAATGCCAGGAGATTTTTACAAATTTTTTGAGTGCCTTAGTGATGATGCAGAAGATGTGGAACAAATGTTGTCCAGTGTTAACTTACAACTTATTGGTCCTTTTGAGTTATTTTTGGGTAAATTACCTAAACTAGAGGATAAAAGTTTATATCTAATACATTGGAGATTTTTCTACGATCCTCCAGAATTCCAGGTTGGTAGAAAGAGGAGGATTACTTTTAAGTTATTCAATATATCTTTTATGACTGATTAGCATCTTTGACTAAGCACTCTCACTGTTCATAAACATGTGGTTTAGTGGTTGGATCTGTAAATTGATTTGGGTCCCACTGCATTTATAGTATTATGTTTCCCAATATTTTTCTATCCTTAGGATGAAATCACAACTTAAATAAGTTTAAAATAATTTCAGGCTGTTTTAAAAAAGAAAGGAAACAGTGAGCTTCATATCGGATATTATAGAGATGACCCAAAAGAGAAGCCAGTGTTTTTAGCCAAAAATGATAGTAGTGCAGGTTATGCACTAACACCAGTTTCAGAAAATATCTTTGGTGCAGTATAGTATGAGAATTTTTTAAATTAATGTGAAGTTATCAATTGAATTATATTGAAGCAAATACAGCTATAAAACTTTTTAAGTTTAAGTATGATTATTTTTAGATTTTCGCATAATTAAGTGATGTTTTTATTTTTAAATATTATATTTTGTTACGAATTTCCATAATATTCCATCCCATGTTTTATTTAATTTCCCAAATATCGATCTGTATAGTAGCTTTATTTGCTAAATATATGATTCAAGTGTAGTAATTTAACTTCATTATTGTTTTTATTTTTTAGTCAGTTTTTACAGACTGAAAAGAAATCTTCACCTTTTATATCAATTGCCTGTCAAAAATTAATGGAAAAAATTAAAAAATGGGCTGAAGAAAACAATTATTGTATGGAAGAATTTAATTTTAAAAATAGAATTAAAAAAATTGTATGTAAAACATTCCATGGTGCCGGCATTGTGGTTCCATATGACAAAAAAACTCAATTGGGTTATAGGAAGTTAACAGAAAGTGATGGTAAATATAAAGACATATTTTTTTAAGCTTCATACTGTATCCCCCATATTGCAGGAGGGTGTGCGAGTCAAGCGTAAATGCAGACCTGCTTTGTCATTGTAGATCAGGGAGTAGGAGAGGGCAGTATGCGCACCTCCAACCCCCCCTTCAATATGGGGCCTTCTACTGAGGCATCGTAATAGCATGTGTGAGCGATCCTGCATTGTCTCATTTTGGTGGAGAGGGTTTCCGCTGGGTTTAAGTGGGTAGGGTTCCATATGAGTGGTCAGCATAAATGCATTTCCCAGTGAAAATAATGAATAAAATAAGGGCAGGCAGAGAGAACCTGGACTTAATACATTTCATTCTCTGTGCACTGCCCAAATTGTTTTGTTACTAGAGCAAGAAAATGAAAACACTTCACCCCTCAGTGTGGGGATCGATCCCACAACCACTGGGTTAAACATTGTCTCACTGTGCTACATTTGTACCTTTTATCAGTGCTATTTATTTTATTTTCTTCAACAGTAATAACTGCAAAAAAGAAATTTTGTTTTCATATTGCCCTCTTTAAAATTGCTAAAATTTTACCATACTTCTAGCATACTAGGGTAGCTTAAATACAAATTGGATGTTTTAGTTGACAACAATTATTTTCCACCTGGGCTATATGCATTTACAATACTACAACTTTTAGGGAGGTGGGTCTCATAATATAAGGTACACATAATCCCAATACTAAAACTTTCTAGGCTTACTGCAAATATTGTGACATTATATTAGCTAGGTACTTTCATGAATGGTATGCAGCTGTGACAAATATGATGATTTTTCTTTGACAATATTTATGGACGTCACTCTAATGTCCTCCATACAATGCTAAGTAAGGTATTTAAATATTGATTCCAATATAATTTTAGTGAACTTAAAGAAAATGTTCAAAAAACTTCAAGAAGCAAAGTCTGAAGTGGAAAAAGATAAAATCCTATCAGAGTTACAGCCAGTTCTTACTTATGCAAGTATAGCAATGGATGAATGTGATTTCGGAACAGGCCTTGAAGCTGGTATCGCTTGTTTTTGTTCTGGACTGCGGGAACTGCAAACAAGTGCTTTGGCAAATTTGGAAGTTGCTTATTCATTGCTACAAAGAGATGTGTTTGCTAAAATTATAAAGGTATTTATTATTGATAAAATATTTGACATAATCGCATGCATGCAGCCCCCAAAATTCGGCAGAAAATGGGGAATGGAGTTTTTTTAACACTAAGTTCCCTCCACCAAAATCACCATCGCGAAAATTGGGCACTTTGCTCTATCTGGTAGGTAGAGGAATGTGCTAAAGAAAATACAAAACTTGGCAAAATCTCTTATTGTCCTCTTATATATGTCACTGCAAGTTAACACTTTGATAATTTAGACAACATTGTAATATTTTATTCCGATTCTGTCCAAATTCCTTTAAATTTCGACATAAATTCTTATATTTTCAGATGCATATAAAATATCGCCGTCGGGGTCCACATATGTCAGTGTTGGGCAAATAACATTTCAATTTTTTTTAAAGGTAATTTCAAATTCTAAGATATGAATTTTGTATAATATATATAAATAAAATAATAAAATAAATTGATTTCTTCTAAAATTATTTTTATTTAAAATAACTTTTACATTTTTTTTCTTTGTTTTCAATGTATTATAAGAAAATAGTTCATTCATTAAAAAATTTGTGAACTATTCAATTTTGTCATTTTTATGAAGTCAATACTAACAATTACAATATTTACTTTACTTCCATGTCTTTTAAGGTCACACAATATTGTACTTCATATGTGACTGTAATATTTTTATTTTTCTATTGAAATAATTAAGTATTGCAAAAAAAGAACTCACTGATGTTCACTTTTTATTTTCTTACAAAAAAAAAATTTACGTCTCAGTATTAGATCATAAGAATGTTCTTATACAATTTTTTAACCAGAGGCGTACCAATAAGTCACTTAATTTTATATAATTCTATGTCCCATTAATAACTAGCAATGAGATATTTTATATAAAATATCCATGTAATGGCATAACTATTGAAGTTGAAGAATATATAGGATTATATAGAAGCAAATAAAGGAGTCTCCATTCAGATCAACATTGGAAAATTAAACACAACAATTTGTCGTATTGATTTAATTTTTAATTTGTTTAAATTTTGAACAAATACTATTAGAATTTACATTTTTATACGCTAGTGGGCCCGTGCGGTGTTACGCCCGCTTGAAATAGAAATATTAATAAATTGAAAACTAAAGACTCAGTAAAACAGTTGTATAAAAGAACTGTGACGGCAATTACCAAATTTGTCGAACTTAGTACTTTTAATTGACATAACAATTGTAATAAAATAAAACCTATGTTTTCGGAAGCTTGCCAGAATTCAATAGTGAAAACCGCATCTAAATCGGTTAAGCCGATTCTGGGATTAGTAATTACAAACGCACAGACAAATTTAAAAATCTTTGTTTTAGGTCATATTACGTTAATAAAGGTTCCCAATAAAAAATTTTTTTAAATATCTTCCAAGTGCAGACACCGACCCTCTTACGATTTTATTATAAGTATAGATGAAAAAATAAAATAACCACTTAATTATGCAAAAATTGCGTTTACTTTTATATGATTCAAATATAGAAAGTGCATATTTATTCCTTAGGTTCATCGGCTGTGGTCAAATGCAAGAACAATGATAAAGGACAATGGTCACTGCCATACACTTTGTCTCTTATAACGTTGTCGCATATCGCTGGCAATAATCTTTCTGATACAATAAAATAGTCCAAACGCCTGTAACAATAATAATTTAAAAATGATAATTAGTGCAGTCTTGTTGAATAAAAAGGCTAATAAATTGTTATTTAATTAAATGTATGTGAATATATATAATAAATATTGTTATAAATCAAATGTATACAGGACAGTTGCGGCTCAGGGGCACCAGCGCGCGAATGTAAACGCGGCACGTTCGAGTTCGATTCTCACCCGAGGAATTATTTAAAAAAATATAATTTCGTTTGATAATAACGCAAGGGGTGACGTTGAGTTCTGCAACTCAACAATTTTTCGCCGGAAAATAGGGAAAGGAAGTATCTTTATGGGAACGAAGCATCTTAATACTAGGTTCCCTCAGCCTACGCTATGTGCGGGATAGAGCGTGAAACTAAAAAATAAATCATATAAGTTTTGGAGTAACTTATGAATCAGACATTACAAACGTAAATAGAAGTAGTTATCAAGAATTTATATTGTAAAAAGACATATTACAGATTTATTCACTAATAATCTGTCGAGATCACGGGAAACGGAAACTTTATCCAGAAAATGGAGTCCAAAAGAAGAAAGATACTTACCATCCAATATTTTTTGGCCTACTGTTAGACATGTAGCTCCAAAACGTGTACGCTCCAGTTTTGTCCGGATAGAAATGTCTATATGTATCTACAAAACCATCCCCCAGTAATTCAGTCATTCCCGCTCGCTCCTCTTCAGTGAAACCCGCGTTTTTCTTATTGGTTTTTGGATTTGTAAGATCTATAAAAAAATATTATTTAAAGGTCAGTCGTAGCGCATGGGCACAAGAGCGCGACAAGTTGTTGGTTCTATTCCGACTCGAGGAAATTTAATATTTTAAATTCTTCGCTGTGGTGTCGAGGCTAAGCATGACGTGTGACTGTGTTTTGTTTGCCTGCTAAATTCAGAATATCAAAAATAAGTCAAACACATAAAATGTATGACTCAAACTTTACAATTTTACACCTACCTATTTCATTATGTGCAACGTTCATGTCTCCACATATTATAACCGGTTTTCTCTTATCTAAAGATTTCACATGTTCTCGAAACTCTTCATTCCATTTCAGTCTTTTAGGTAGGGTGACTAACTTGCGTCCCGCGTTTGGGACATACGTGCAAATTAGATAAAAGTGTTCATATTCTGCCGTTATGATACGGCCGTCGCTATCCAACTCTTCGTTTTGCAAGCCATATTGCACGTTCATTGCTAGTTTGGTCGTGTATATGCCTACGCCAGCGTAGCCATCTTTGTCGCTACACAACCAGTATGCGTGATATCCAGGGATATTTTTAATTTCATCTGGTAACTTCTTCTTTGAACATTTAACTTCTTGCAAACACAATATATCAGGTTTTTCATATTTCAAATATTCCAAACCGTCTTTCCCCATCCACGCTCTAATACCGTCGACGTTCCAACTAGATATTTTGAAATTCCAGTCTTTGTTTTGAGAACTTTTGGACAAGTTTGAAAAATCTAATGATTCATAGTCAGTTACGGATTTATTTGGTTTCTTTTTAATATCTTCAGATACTGAAAATAAGGGTAGATTGTATTTCTCAATTATATATTGAGTTTCGTAATTTAAAATTGTAGTCAATAATGTTATCTTCTACACATTTTTGCTTCATGCATAGCATATTTCTCTTAAGCGACTAATGTTATTTTAAGCTATTTTTAATACTAAATATAATAACATATAAAAACAAAATTGCAATAAAATATTTTTATAACAATAAATTACTAACTCACAAAACACTTATATAAAACGTGTAACAAAATGTTCATGCAAAAATTTACTTTTATTTTAATTTAAATTCAATTTTAATAAAACAAATTTCCCAGCTACTATATATTTTGATGTGCCTCATAGGTTTTCCATGATAGAATAAATTAGCATATCAAGTCTACTTTGTATTGTATTTTAGTTAAAAGTAATAAGCACTTAAATGCATAATAACTTTTATTTTATTAAGTCAACTAAAAGTTACTACAATCTTGTTATTTACATACCTTTAACCATGTTAGTATGATATGCAGAATATACTAGATACCTTTAATTTAATTTTTTTGGCAAGAGTCTGCAGTATGTTAGCATTATTATTCATTTATTCAGTCAGATACGAGTACTCATACTCTTCATATCTAACTAGAAACATGATGGCTAAGGGTTTAATCCACTTTCCTTTGCTGGTAAGATGTAGCACTTAGGCCTACTACATAAGACAATTTCTCCAATTTGAGAAGGAAGAAGAGAACAGAAAGTTCTTACTCTCTACCTTGCTATTCATCCCTTACATGTATTAATGAAATATTCTATTCAGCTTTACCTTATCAAACAAAAATATAAATAGCTTTAATCACCTTTTGAAAAAACTTACTGCCACACAATCACATTTGTTCACTTTTACTTTAAGGCTATTTTTTATTAATGATTGCATATTTAACCCTCAAAAGGGCCAAGCAATAAACCAATTTATTTTATGATTAATGTAAGATTATAAATTGCTAATATTGTAATAGATAATACTATTATTTAAATTCACATTAATATTATTATTAAGTATTTATTTCTCATATAATATTAAAATTTATCCTAATAGGGTTAAGCTAATAATTTAGCTCTATTACAATATAATTTGAATTTTTACCCTTTCCTTTATCTTCTTTCTTAGTAACTTTGCGTTTTTTGCTGGTAGGAGCTTCTTCTAGAAAATCTTCATCATTTCTACCTCTACCTTTGCCTTTAGGCTTCTCTTCATTAACATTTTTGTTATTTGTATCTACTTCTGCTTCTTCATTTTTTTTACCTCTTCGTTTGCTTTCTTTTGGCTTTTCATCTTTTTTTGTAGCCTTTTTACGACCTTTTGCTGGTACCTGAACCTCATCTGAATTGGTATTTAGATGGGATTCATTATCGAGTTCATTGTCTAATACATCTTCTGAAATACCATCACCATGTAGGCCAAGATCTTTTCGCAAAATACGCCACAGTGTCGTTTGAGCGATGCCTAATTCTTGAGAACGACGTGGAATCGACTGATTTGGCTCATTTTGTATCGATGCACTTACGGCTGCGATATTTTCTTCGCTTCGAGCGGACCGATGTCTTTTTAGCACGGGAATGTCCAATAGTGAAAATGTGGATTCAAATTTATTCACTATAGCACGCACAGCCTGTCGAGTGGGACGATTATTACGACCGAAAATTGGAGTAAGCGCTCTTAAAGTTGCGACCACCGACTCAGAATTTCGGTAGTAATTTTTAATCACTTCTAAACGTTGCTGGTTCGTGAACTTTACCATAATTAAAATCAAGGAACATGTATAATTTATATCTATTATTATGTATATATTTATTATTATGCTATTATCATATTATGTATAATTTATATCTAGTGATGTGATAAAAATGTTGACTTTAACGTTTTGACATTGACAGTTCATTAAAAAAGTTTAAGGGTGCGTTCATATAAAGACACGAAATTGTTATGTCCCTAATGGAAACCCTTTATGTACTGACTCTGTTTTCGACGCGCTATAATCGGCCTGCGGGGCATAGGCACTGATTCAGTTTGTTGTAACGCCCTTAATCAGCACTCTTACACGCATCAAACGTTTTCAGTGATGATCAACTTCAAGAAGCCTATTGTGAAGCTCTTCAGAAAGCACTACTGCACCGTTTTTATCTGAAGGTGACCTAGTGTATATAAGCCGTTAACTGTGTCTGTTGTTGTGGGACTTATTGCCCTTCCAGCGAGTTTCCTGGAGGAAAGCACACTAGACCCGACGACTCATGAATACATCTGCGAGTTCTCTACATCCGGACGATGTAGAGAACTCGTAGATTAAAAAGCCAATATTGAAAAGCGGAGTTTCATTAGCAGTGTCCGTATTTTACACGTTGTTGCCTTGCATATTAGCGGCGGATGGCTGTTTTTAAATAGAGCAACTGCCATCTGACCTCCAAAACCTCTATATGGGGAAAAACTGCGGAGGGAGGAATAGGACAGAAAAGGGGAAAGAATAGGTAAAAGAGAAGGGTAGGAAAAATAGGGGGAGAAGATTAAAAGAAGGGGCGCCATTTTTATGATAGGTCATAGAATTGGATGGAGGTATAAAAAGTGGTGACTCTCGGATAAGGGGTCGCGTACCCATATGTCTAAAAACGAATATCGAACAGATTTTGATTAGGGCATCCCCTGGTAACTAATAAAAAATATATAATTTTTCATATAATATTTATGAACTATTTTAAGACCCCTTTTAAGCATTCAAACCGATCCGATGGCTTAATCATCCTCGTAGGCAGAGATGTGCCTTTATTTCGCGCTAATCCTGGAAGGATCCCACTTTCAGGTTAGTAAGCACACATACTTTTCTATAATGACGTAGGATTCGAGTTCCTAGGAACTTGGGGTATAAGTAGCTAGTCATCAAGAAAGTAAAAAACTACGAAACCGTAACTTCATGCAAACTAAATGGACATTAAAATGATAAAAGTAATTTTAATTACTGGTAAAGGCTGCACTAATCGTTGTACTTATTTGTTTATGGGGCCTCCAACTCTAAGCTTCCTCTTAACTAGGTACTGTTCGTTTTCAAAGCCTTGTTTAGGATTTGATCAAGGGAATTTGCACCATTTGGGGGCCCTCCGGGACCAAAGGCCCGAGGCGGATAAAAAACATTGAGAACTTCCCCTAAGCTCTGTAAGGATCGATATTAAAGGACATTGACCTGAATGGCAAAAAAAGTCGTTAGCATTGTCAAATATGTTGAATAAAAACTTACACCAAATGCTTCAAATGTAAAGTTTTTCTACGCTACAATAAAAAAGGAAACTATTTGCTTTAAGGCATAATTATACTATTATTATCATTCTATTATAATTATTGTCTCAATGCCAACGACTTGAATCATGCTTCCGTTATAAAAAAAAAATGAAACACTTTTTGGATATTATTCTTCTAATATGTCTTGTGGATAAATAAATAAAGATATTTCAATCGTACAATTTTTTTTAACGCTTTATTATTCATGCGGTAAAGGGTTAACGTCGTTTGAAATCTATTATTTATTTGTCAAATGTCAATGTCTCATTGTCGTTTCCACAGAGTATCGTTTCTGTCTGTTAGAGACTTGGAGTGTTGGCATATCTGAAGTGTATGTGGCTAAATTATGCGAATTCGTGTTGTTAAGTCAATGTCGCTATTTAAACGTGTCTAGATACACGTTCCTTGCGTGTCTTAATGTCTTGAAGTAGAGAATATAATTTTTAATAGAGATTAGACAGAAAATATTTATAAAACCGCTAAAATGGTAATATTGTTTATTAATATTTTTTCGGTGATATATTTAAATTCTTGGAAACATATGCTAGGTTATATATATATTTAAAATTTCCGGCGTTGCCTTTTAATAATTTATGTATAATAATACCAATTTTTTAAATATATTCTACAATTATTGGTAACTGTTCATCATAATTAATATCATATAACCAATGTATCATGCAATAACCACATATTTCAGGCAAATCTTGATCGCAAAGGAACATTCAAAGTAGAATATTTGCAAGAAATTGAGAAAAAAGTGCAAGACCGATGGGATCAAGAAAAGATATTTGAAGTGGAAGCTCCAGACGATAATAGTCAACATGAAAAGTTTTTGTGTACTTTTCCTTATCCTTATATGAATGGACGCCTACATCTTGGACACACGTTCTCACTATCTAAATGCGAAGTATTTATATTTTTCTTTTAATTACACCTTGTCCTAATTAAAGCCAAAGGTGTAAACTCTTAATTAATATATAATTATCTTATATTCAGTTTGCTGCAAGATACTACAGGCTTAAAGGAAAAAAAGTACTATTTCCATTTGGTTTTCATTGCACAGGAATGCCTATTAAAGCTTGTGCAGACAAATTGAAACGTGAAATGGCTGTTTATGGCTGTCCACCACAATTCCCCGAAGAGAGTCTAGTATTAGAAGAAGAAGTAGATAAAGTGCCTAAAGACAAAAGTAAGGGAAAGAAAAGCAAGGCTGTAGCTAAAACTGGAGCTTCTAAATATCAGTGGCAGATTATGAGGAGTATTGGAGTGCCTGAGGAAGAAATAAAGGAGTTTGCAGATGAAATTTACTGGCTAGAGTACTTCCCCCCTAGGGCTGTTGCAGATTTAAAACGAATGGGTATTCATGTTAGTAAAAATAATTTATCATTATATTATACTTGCTTTATACCTAATGATTTAATTTTTTAGGAATCTCAATATTAAATAATTCCATTAAAATATAAATCTCTTGACAATACTGTTCAGTCTTTTGTGTTAAATTCTGCTTCATTCATTTCTGCCAGTGGTAATCCAAATCCTCAACCTTCTTAATTACTAACTAATGTTGTGCCAAAAGAGCTTCAAATTCTTTGTTCACGTTTTTTCTATGTTATTCCATATAGAGGAAAGAAAAAACAATTTCTAGAAAATGTATAAAAATTTCTCCTATCAGAGGTACTATTACATAAATGAATTGTGTCAAGCTTATGAGAATTTCAACATACCTTTATGAGAACATATGGCTCTGTAATCAAAACACAACTATTGTATCCAAATCAAAACAATTGTATCCAAAAAGTGTGGGTATATCCTACTATACTTTATTTCTTTTTATATTTAAAAAAAAGAAGCCATAATTTTGGTTTCAAATACTTATGCTTTTAATGTGACATCACACACACATTTTATTAATGCTGTCCTGTTTGTAGGTTGATTGGCGCAGAACATTTATAACAACTGATGCAAATCCATTTTATGATTCATTTATAAGATGGCAATTCCACCACTTAAAGGAGAGAAAAAAAATTATGTATGGTAAAAGATATACAATTTTTTCTCCTCTCGATAAGCAACCGTGTATGGACCATGATAGAAGTACTGGTGAAGGGGCTGGTCCTCAGGAGTATACACTTATTAAAATGGAAGTTCTGCAGCCACTCCCCAATGTATTAAAGTAAGCTTCACGTTTGATATAATTTTCTTTTATATTTTTATACTAATAGTAATGAGTGGATTCTTAACAAAATATCCAAATCAGATATTTAATTATTAATCGGTCATTCGCCTCATCCACTGTCAACCTCTTCATATATGCCCTCTAACATAAAATATTTTTCATTGATTGATAATGTAAAGACAGTCTGTGCATTACGTATTGAGTGGCGAAAGTCAACGCCGGACTTTTGCTTTGGTGCAAGAGC
>DWGR01003697.1:0-11876 GCA_018247715.1 Heliconius burneyi | reverse complement strand
TATTTGATTAATCACTGTCAGAGCTATTTTTATCTTCTTTAGGTGCAACAGGAGCTTCCTCTTTATAATGTCTGTACTCTGGCTTCAGTTCCCACATATTTTTATGAGGATTCTTTAGATTATAATTACATACTTCTTTTAATATTTCCTTTAAGTAAATAATTGGTTGCCTAGTAATCTGTAAGTAAAATTATTATGTCAGCTTCATGATGTATCCCGCACACAGCAGTGTAGGCCGAGGGAACCTAATGTTAAGACACTCTGTTCCCCACTTTCTGCTGTATTGTGAAAGCATTGCATATTGAGTGACAGTACTTTGCCTCGACACCAGAGCGAAGAAATGCATATAAATGTAAGTAAAAATTTCACTTCCTCGAATGGAAATTGAACCCTCAACTGCCGCATTACAGTCACACCCTTGTGCCACTATGCCACGAAGGCCTAGAATATAAATATTTTGTGTTTTTTTATATGCATTATTATCAAAGTTTGTTACTTATGCAACAATACAATACCTTTTGTAGATCCTTAATATTATAATACTGATGCTTTTCAAATGCTGCAAAGAGAACATTAAGTACTGCTTCTTTGTCATCACGAGCCTTCTTACCCTCTGCTTTCTTTTTCTCTTGGTACTCAATCTACAAAAAGCAATTTCCATTTTGAATAATTCTTATAAAAATGCCATATTTCTACATATTTTTTTTCAATTATTTGGCAGTGGTACTATAAATTACATGAACAAAATTTTATCATATATCTGTAGCTGTTTGAAAACAAACACTAGATGTATATGCTGTTTATAGCTTCACAACTATTAGAATTTAAGCATAGTACTTACAAAAATAAAAAAGAGGTAAATAAAATAAAATAGCAACAAAATTATAAAATCATTCATAGAAGTGACCTAATTATCTTTGCCTAATTTATATTCAGGATTATCCCTGACTACAAGAAAGATATAAAAAAAAGCCTCCAATAGCAGTAAAATATTTACACATGATTGTATGTAGCTTGTTCTCAGCCTGACTAGAATTATCAACTATTAATTTCAAGAAGGTAATTTATAGGTGGCATTGGTAAGGTCATTTCACATTTGGTTCATATGAGTTTACGTAGATGAGTTTGGATAGTGGGAGGAACCATGAATGCTTCTTTTAGAAGGATCCTATAAGAGGGTGCAAGTTAGAAGCATTGCTCTACACTTCTATTTATGCACACCAGCACCCACACAAGGAAGTCATCAGATGCTAAATAGTTCCTTTTCTTTTTGACATTTTCTTATTAAACAATATTGACTCTTTCAATTACTAGTCATTCAATTATCTAACAGCAACAATTAGTTTGTTTAATGTTTCTGGTGTACATGAACTATAGACATAAAATACTTACATTATGCTTGTGGTCTGAAACTGGTTTGAAGTTTTGAACAATTCTTTCTAACTGTTGCACTTGCCTTTGAGGCATCAATGCCTTTCTTATAGACTCAGATTTCAACTTATAATATGTAGGATCAGGATTATATGGCCTGCACTCTAGCCTTTGTACAATTCTTCCTTCCATGTAAAGCTTCTCTGACTCTGGCACAACAGCATCTATATTTGAAGCTAAAACAGGCATATAAAATTATTACCCATTATATTCTAAATATTCGTTTCAAAATTATATGTGTCATAATTTTAAAGTTAATAATATTGATAACTCACGCACAACATGTGAAAATACTCCTAAAGATTGTCTCGTCACATTAGACACGTCAAGAAGATGTTCTTTTGGTATTGTTTGCTCCCCAGGTTCGAGGCATAAAACTGCCTCTGATAACGACAACTGAACTTGAGCACGCCCAGGTGTTCGAGAGATTTTTAGTTTGCCAACTTCAATATCCCCCGGAGCTTTATCCCATTTATTTGCAATATATTTTGGTACCTTCACAAGCCAAACACCACGACCTGTGTTCGATAAATCCAACTCGCGGTCAACATGAGGAACAGCTGGATTACTCATAATAAGTAAGTATGTTGAAATATCATAAATCTATATGTAATAATGTATAAATTAATTATCGTGATTTCTAATATCTTTATGACATTAAATTTTAGTTTCGCAAACTCTCGTCACTAGTGTTAAATAAATGCCAATTTGACAATGCCAATATGACAAAATACGATTTAAGAGTTAAGAACTATGATTGACATAATAAGTCCATTAAAAAAAATGGTTGACATCTACACACACACAAAAGTCAACAAATAAAAGAGTTAGTAAACTGGGTAAATAAATTCACAATTTACCTTTATGTTATATAATAAAATTTGCTTAGAGTTGTGGTCCCATACAACGCTTCGAACAGTATCAACAGTGTAACAGTATTTTTAAAATGACTTAAAACGACGAAAAATCACTTTACTGCCGAATTCTAGACATATTAAAAAAGCTATTTATGAAAAAAAAAAACTATTTTTTTGAGCTCATTACATGGGTTGATATCGTAGTTTGGAGTTTAATATCGTGGGTTTATTCGTACTTCTTGTTATTGTCATATCAACCAATTGACAAATGTCAAAATTCTTAATCCACTGGTGAAATTTGTTGACGATGATGAGAGTTGCATAGTGACAAATATATAAATATTAAATAGAATTTTTGTAATATGATTTTTAATTTTCTAAGCCTCAGTTGAGGATAATTTATTTTATTGTTAAAAGAAATGACCAGATATGTTCGGCTATAGCAAAGAAGCGGTCCGAGTGAAAGTCAAGGTTTGTATTGTGCATATTGTGAAAATGTAAATGAGATTTCATTAAGGTTTTCTTCATTAATATATCATCGCATAGAAGAAATTGTTATTTTAAAGAATAGTATAATTACAAAACGTTAAAAATCAATACAGGAGAATCCCAAACCTTATTAATTTTTTTTAACTCGTTTACAGAAATGCGAAGGAAAATTGCAACCAGAATTAAGAAAGTTTTCCGTGGACCCTCAAATAACTTCTTTAGAAGTTTTGCAAAGCATTTTAATTAAAGCATTTGATATCAAATCTGATTTCACATTATCTTTTAGAACTGTAGATGACTATGGGCAAGAAATATATTTACCTCTTCTATCAGACTGGGATTTGGATGCTGCTTTTCTTAAGTGAGATTTTCCCCTATTATTTACGTTTTTATTTACAAGATTATGTTACATTTGGGCTATACCTTATATTCTAAATTATTAGACTATAATTTGTTTGTTATTTTTACCCAGGGCTCATAACATAGCATTAACTCAAAGATCAGAACCATGTGTTCAGTTAAAAGTAGACATGAAACCATTTGCGGAGGCATCAGAAGATTGGGAGCCACCAACAATACCTGCCCCAGTTACACAAAATTGCAAAGACCAGCCTACAGTACAACCAATAGTACAGGCAGAAAAACAAGAAACACAAACTGGCTTCCAGGGGCTAATCATGAATCAAGTAAGTTGTTTTTCGCATGAGGGTGCCTATTGCTAAGAGTCTCTGTTGCCCACTTTCTGCAATTTTGGTGATATTGCATGATAAGACCTTAGAACTGACCCTAGTTATAATCCTCAATCAAGTAAATTAATATCCCATTAACAAAATCAATTCTTTTGATAAAATAAAAAAAGTTTACTAAGATCATTCTATTGAAAACCACTTATGTCTGAAAAAATATTTTGAAAAAATAAAATTAAATAAAAAATGTGTTTCACACTGTACCTTGCATACAGCAGGGTAGACAAAGGACAGAGGGAACCTAGTGTTAAAACACTCTGTTCCCTACTTTCCACCAAATTCTGGAGGCATTTTGTGTAGAGTAGCAGAACTCAGTCCATATTCATCTTCTTCAAGCTCGGATTACTCAGATTTGGTTTCATGTTAACTTTCCAAGTGGAACTCTGGATCAATTTGCTTGTCATCAACATAGCTGAAATCACCTTCTAGTTCCTGCTAATCACATTTGTATGATTTGATTGGAATTTGTAGACCTGTTAGACACTATTTTTCTTATTTTTTTATATTTTTTAAGTGTTATTCCACATTTACGAAAAAATATTTTTTCAGAAAGCATATAAAATTTTTAACCAACTACGCCATAATTTCTTGATGCGAGAATGTATGTCTTAGTTGGTCAGAGCGCTTGGACAGTTTCTAAGAGGTGCAGGTCCAAATCTCGAAAACATTCAAAATTTTTATATTTTTCTAAAAATATTACTTTTCTCTTTTATTAATAATTCCTTCGTACGTGAGTACATGATTCGTCCATCTAAAACAATTGAACGATTAGTGACATAACACCAATGAGACACTTCTCATCACATCTATAATACTGACCTAACGCCTCTCAGACATCAAAGCACCGTGTATGTGAAATTGTTCCCTCAATATAGGTACATCAACAAAGTTACGAACATAATTCGTTAGGAACCCTTTATCCAATTACCCACATCGCTACTTTAAGACTAATACTTAGCTCCACACACTCCACGCAATATTTGATATTGAGTGTTAAGTGGTGCATCTCATTTTTCACACTTGTCACACACCACACTTTGTCTTGTAACCAGAACACGAAAATTAAATTGATTCCTCTGAGTGGGAAATGAACTCAGACAGTCAGACAGTTGTAAACAATTCTTTTCACAGGTGGAAAAAACTTTCAATATGGTTTCAAGAGCTCTAAATCTATATGATGACCCCAACAATCCACCAAGACCACCACTAAGTGATATTGAATTTAGAGCCTTCTTAGATGCAGTTGGTCAAATCACCAATACAACAAAACTAAGGGAAGTTATATACTGTGGAGGGATTGAACCTAGCTTAAGGTAATATGTTATGAAACATTTTTTTTTCGTTCTTTGTTATCTGCAAAGATTGCGTTTTGAGTAACAACTCTTAATGCCTTATTTCCAAGTTTCTAAGAAAAACAACTAAAAAGTAACTGAAAAACAGTGATGTTTCAGAATCAAACCAAGCATTAGTTAAGTTACACCTTTATGAAATGTGAAATGAAATGTATAATAATTGTGGTTACTATCTTCTGCACACATTTTTTTATGCTTTTCATATCAAGAAACTTTTGTGTTTACTGTTTTTTCCTGTTTTTACAAATAGTTAATTTAATACAAATTAAATATTGTTAGAAAATTGATTAATCAAATGTTGTTTTGCAGAAAAGTGGTTTGGAAACATATTTTAAATGTGTACCCTGATGGCATGACTGGTAAAGAAAGAATGGATTACATAAAAAAGAAAGCTAATGAATATTATGCTCTAAGAGCAGAATGGAAGGATTGCATCCAAAAGGGAAAGGTAATGAAAATCAAGGATACAATGTTTTATTAACACACACATTTATTTTCATTAATTGAAACTTGGCAAGTGAGTCATCATTGCCCAGCAGCACAATGTTTGACTGTAAACGCAACGATTGAGGGAACAAATTATAATCATTTCCTCACTCTCTTACGGTGGTAGAATCCCACAAAGCGAGTCCCACGAGGCAATACCTTATGTATTGGATGAAAATACAAACAAATCACATTACAATAATGTAGCTTTAATCACGATACAAAAACTCTGTATAATTGATAAAATTTAATTAAAAATATATTTTTTTAGGTAAACCCAGATCTGGCGTATGTGACAAGCATGGTTCGAAAAGACGTTCTTCGTACTGACAGACATCACAACTTCTATGCAGGAAGTGATGATAATCAGAATATAGCATCTCTCTTCAATATTCTTACTACGTAAGTTTCATATAATAGAAATGAATGTATTAAAATGTAAATTTTTTCTAATGTTATTGTTTTGCAAATTTTACTGTAATACATTTTGTTTACAGATATGCAATATATCATCCCACAGTAAGCTATTGTCAAGGTATGTCCGATTTAGCTTCTCCTCTACTGGTAACTATGGGCGACGAGGCCCACGCATATATTTGTCTCTGTGCACTTATGACTAGACTATATCCTAATTTCCTGCTCGACGGCGAAGCTATGACGCTTAAATTTTCACATCTAACAGAATCTCTTCAAGTGTACGATCCCGACTTTTACAATTATTTAAAATCCCAGCAAGCGGATGATTTACTTTTTTGCTATAGATGGTTATTGTTAGAAATGAAGCGCGAGTTTGCTTTTGATGACGCTCTCAGAATGCTAGAAGTATTATGGGCATCGTTGCCACAGAAATCGCCGACTGTAGAGCTACCTTTAAAAGAAAAAGATTTTAATGGTGCTCTTGAAATAACTGTCGATCCTCCACCCCTAAGTCCACTAGTAAAGGCACCACGAGAGAACGCGTATACTAAAGTTTGCGCAATACGACGACAGAGTTCCAGTTTCAGTCTAGCAAATGTCAAAGCTCCAAAATTAGCCACTACCAAACAAACGAACCACAGTTTAGATGAAAATGCCGCTAGAAAAGCCTTAAATAACTCATCTCTGAAACATGCCAAAGAATTTCAAAGTTTAGATGATGCTGCATTGCGAACGCAAAAAATATCAAATGAAAATCAAGAATCAATTAATGACGAAAACAACTCAGAAAGCTCACCAACGCAAACAAAAGATGTTAAAAACACTTCGAGAATGAAGAGTGTACCAGAGCATGGAAAAGTTTTAGATTCAACTAATTCGTCAACAGCTTTACCTAATACAGAAAATGTCACGAATGGAACTATCCAATATGATGTGAAAGACACCCCTTTAGGAAACCAGATAAGGCTCTTAAGAGATAAAATATCTGTGCATAATAAATTCTTCTCTTTGGACACCCTGGATGATTCAAACGAGACTGACATTGCAAATAAACCTAAAGTTAAAATGATAAAGAACTTAAATGAATTCCTCAACTTTGCAACTGGAAATAAGGTTGCTGTTGTAAAACAGGAAAAACTGCAGAGAACTCATTCTGCAATTGAACGTAAAGAATGCCCCAAAATTACTTTAACAAAAACATCGTATGATGAAAGTGATATAACATCCTTAGCTTTAAAAACTCAAATGAATAAAATTAGCAAGATGAGCTTCGATACAAACGACGGCAGCAGTCCAGACGATTCTCAAGAATATTACCCAATGACCACATCGATGACACGGGAACTGAGATTGGAAGTGGAACATTTGGATCGACAAGTTTTTGGTCTCTCATATGTAAACCGATGCAGTATGATTTGCGATTCCTCTTCAGATTCTATAAGTACTGAAGATAAGCCAGAGTATTACACAGAAGTCAAAGAGAATTGTGTTGCTACCGACACTGTAGGGATACAAACTGAAGTTACAGAATCTGTAGATATTTTTAAACGGTCACCATTGCTAGACACTATAAAATCCAATGCAAGAAGTGCTGAAGATATATATTTATGGGAAAATCCTTTACATAGAAACACACCAACCACGAGAACTACCGCGAGTTGTCCTCAAACTCCGGACGAACAGGCAGATTTAGACTTCGATGGAGACACAGGCGAAATATTTGAAGAACACTCGGGCAAAAAATCTGTAACACCAATAAGATTATTGAGGAAAAATCATTCCTTGGAACCTCCAGATACATGTAAGAGACCTTCTTCCACTATACCCTCAAGCGAATCAGATTCTTCCGACAAAGATCTCGTCGAATCTATTAACACAACTACTGTAAAAAGTAATACATTACAGGAAGGATCTAATCCTAAATCACACAAGTTTTTCTCAAACATGTCCCACGAACTTGAGAATGCAAAGAAAAATTGCGAGTCTCTCCTTAATGTTAAACAATCAAATTTACAAAGTGTCGCATCCACTATTAATAATTTTCAAAAAAAATATGAAGTTTTTAAACCGCCTACTCAAAAGAACCCTAGCGTGGCAGCCGTCGGAAGCGACCATTCTGTTAAAAATAGCATAGGTAGCCTGCCCTCGCCGTCAGTACTCGGGGGCGGGAATCCATTTTTAATGTATTTATGTCTGACAGTATTATTACAGCATAGGGATTACATAATGAGAAATCGCATGGACTACAACGAGCTAGCAATGCATTTCGACAAAATGGTACGTAAGCATAATGTGAACAGGGTATTGAATCAAGCGCGGCAAATGTACTCCCTATATTTGAAACAGCAAGCTCATAAGACTGGTGACGTCACTACTTGAACATTTTTTTAATGATAGAATGATCTCCAATTATATTATTTTATTGCTCATTTATACAATATATGATAGATTTATTATAGGTTATATGTTCAATATATGACATTCCTTATTCTTAATTCAATCCAATAGAGGTTTAATATATGTATGGTTATGTATTTTAAGGTAGGAAGAAACGAGGCCTTATTTTATCCCCTTACCTTGAAATAAGTCAATGTTTTTTTTATGCATTTATTTCGTTTCCTTGCAACTATAAGGTTTGATTGTGAGGATTCTTTTGCAAATGCAAAGTATTAGTTATTTGATATCGACACTAAAAGTGTAACGTAATGCTTAATCTACTAGCGCCTAAAGGATAATTTAAACATACGAAAATACATTACATTCTACAGAGTTCTACGTTTTTTGTAAAAAAAGTTTTAAATAACACTTAAAAATTTTCTAATAAATCAACAAAATTGAATCACTAGTGTCTAAGCCATGAGACTTTTAAACATTTGTCAAAGTTAACTTTGTACGTAACATCTATACAAATAAAGTTTATTTATTTTAATATCAGCATCACACATTCTAGTTTCTGAGTAGAACAAAACAGTGATAAGAAAAGGGCTAACTTCAAAAAATACTACAATGACTTACGAAAGAATGGCACTCAATTAATATTATGTTCTATAGGAGAGAAAAAACTTTAAGCACTAGTTTTCTATAATAATTTAACTAAAACTAATATTATTTACCACAGTTTATTAAGTATACAAGCAATATAATATTTTATAAACATAAATAATGTAAATTTATGAACAAATAATGCAAATAATTATAACACAAATGCATATATTTAAAAAAAATCCTTTTATTGCTATTACATTTTGCGCAAATGTTTTTTTTTACATTTTTCTATTTGTTTTTAATATTATTTTATATTCCAAAGATTAGATAGGATGCGTTTCCTTGCCTGCTTACTATTGTGATATTATTTTTTTATTTATATGGATTATGGCCTGATTACATGCAGTGTACTTATTTTGTTATAAATTATTTATTGAGATATATAGGATCCATGTATGAAAACTTGCAGAATGCATTTATAAGATATGGCTTGTGGATAGTAATAAATGTGCACAATGCTCAGAAATCGTTATATTGTACAAATGTATACATACATTTTGGCTTAAAAATCAATTTTAAATGTATCAATAAATTTTACATTTTCCGCATAAAAACAATGTCTCTTTGTTATACTATATCTAAATTTCAGCAATAGATATCGAGTGATGCGCTTGTGATTATAATAATTATATGACAGCTTATTTTTAAAGTCTGTAAATATAATATTTGAAAATGATATTTTGTTTTTTTTATATCATATCACACAAATAACAATAATGAGTAAAATATAAAAAAATTATAATTCTTCACGTTTAGTAACCTAAATAAGGGAGCTATTATTTTCTTAGACAAGTTAAATTGAGACTTCAGCATATTCATTTGTTTCTAGTTTTTATATTATAAACCATTTGCTAAACACCTTATTTATAGTTTTTCTGAGGCCATTGTGTCGCTAGTAGACAGTAGTATAACTCACTATAAACGCAATGGATGAGGATTCGATTCTCACTGAGAAACAAGCTACTCCTGCTACTAAATTGTTTCATTTGTAGACAAAAGCTGCTATGAAGAAAACTAAAAAGGAAGGCATATGTTTTCCCTTTAGTTCACTGAACTTTATGGTCCATTATAATGATATCAATCAGGCCTTAAGCTTCTAGAATGCGATTTAATGAAGATGAGCTTAAAAACAAAATTAGAATATTTAACTTTGATATGATATGTACCAAATACTTTGTACTCATTGAATTTGTGCCTTAAATTCAATGGGAATCCATTTAGACATATTTAATGTAAGCGATAAATAAAACCAAAATAAGTTGTTAAGGGATTACTTATTAATTTATTGATGAATTTTCAAAGCAAAATAATTATAACAATCCGTCTACCATCAAAACCATATTTCCTAGATTTAAAATATCACAATAGCTTCCAGTTTCAAGCATCGAAATGAAGCACGAATTTTTCTAAGTATATTTTTTTATTATGTAGTAACTAATTTAACATTATTTATGTCTATACTGTCGTTTTACTTCCGCCTGTTGCCGCCGTTTCCTGCCAGGATCATAGCGATGCGCATGAAGATGTTGAGCACGTCAAGGTACACCGAAATTGCACTGGAAATTAAATATTAATTACATGATAAGTAATATTATCTGATAAGTAAATAGAAATTTAGCTGTAGGAAATGAACAAAAGAAAGTTGTGACCATATTTACAAATTAACATTCAGTAAATAATAATTTCCCTGTTTATTGTTTATTAAAACTTCAGAACAACATTTGATGTGCCAAAAGCACATAACACACGTATTTGTACTAGGAAATGTAAGGTTCGTATGGAAGAGTGCCAGAATTCAATATGACTATTACTGTAACTATTCAGACTTCAGTGACACTGTCTTAAAACACTTGAGTTTGTCATTCCAACTGGAGAACCTGGTGTTAATACAATCTTGATTCCCATTAAGACACCTCCGTTCTCTACTTTCTGTTAAATTCTTGAAGCATTCATTGAAGTATCCCGCATAAAACAGGTAGGCAGAGGGGACCTAGTTGAAACACTGCATACTGCTTTCCGCTGAATTTTCGAGGCATTGCGTTGTGTTGCGGAACTCAACGCCGCGTGTTTTCATTGGTACCAGAGCGAAGAAATGAAAATATTAATAAATTATAGTTCATTCCCCTAGTGAGAATTTAATCCCCAACCGTCGCGTCACAGTCGCACGCATATGCCCTTGCGCCACAACGGCTCAGGACGGTCTCTAATATAATATTAACATCATTATGATGTTTATATTTCCTATATTAAAAATTATACAATATATCTCAATCATGTGGTTAATACGTAAACATAAAAAAATATTCAAAAATGTACTTACGAGTTAATTGGGTCATATGGTTGGAAGCCGTACATAGGATGCATTTCAGCTCGCTTAATGATTGCTTGAGTATCATATAATAGGAAACCGCCGAATACAATGAGCCCACCATACAGACTCAGAGAATACAATCCTAAAAAATAATTAATCATATAAATTACATGACTTTAAGTTTATAATATATTTTTTTAACTTCCCATAGTAGTGCCCTTGTCTTGCCAACTTTCAGACCAATTTTTTGAGATATTGCATACTGACTGTCTACGCCGTGCTTTACATTCTTATGAGAGCAAAGAAATGAACATAATTCATTTCCCCATAGTGGGAATTGTACACAAGACCGTCGCGTTTAGATGGTAAGTTGTTGGTCTACGATGGAGTTAATAGCATAAGTACTAAAATATTTTATATTTATTTACTATAAGATTTTAAATCATTATTATTAAGTATAAAAAAACTAACGAATGACGAGTGTGACTGCCCTAAAGTTAGATTTTTTGTATTTTCTGCATTGTTCATTCAGGAAGAATGTCATAAGCAAAAAATCCTACAATTAAATTTGTGTACCCATCTACAGCTAACTTCAGGTGAGCCATGACTTGGCAACCATATTGCAGCTATAAATTACCTGCTCCAAGTGCAGTGGTAGGTGGTAAGAACATGCCAGCGAGCGATGCAGCGAACACTGCACCAAGTCCCATAGCGAGTGGTGCACGCATGTTCAGAAACTCCC
>DWGR01003696.1:0-11877 GCA_018247715.1 Heliconius burneyi | reverse complement strand
TCATCTTAACTAGACTCAATAATATTTAACGATAAATCTCGTTTTAACAACGATCATTTGAATCAAAAATCATAAGAAACATTAACATTATATAGAACATTGAATATTACAACATTATTCACTACAGCACAGTTACGTTTATATATGTTTAAAAGGCTTTTCATATATTTAAAGGATAACGAAAAAAAAGTGAATCAATTACCAAAAACGAAGCTGTCAATTAAAATATAATTGAGGAAAAAAACAAGATCGTTGATTTTCGTGAATAAATAATGATGAAGTAAATATTTAACAGTTCCGTTACAAAAGTTGTCACGCAACCGAGACGTCCATCGGCGATCACTCGTGGTACACATTCAATGTAGCATTTACAACATTGAGTTGTCAGTTGAAATGTGAAGAACTCAAACCAACATTCGTTAGTTAAACAGAACATTATTATTCAATCCAGAATAATTTCGATAATTTTGATCTTGATTGATATTGATTTTCAATATGTTCAGATAAAAAATAAGTAATTAAACATAACAAGGTTAACAAATGTAATGTTCTAATCGACCACAATATCGTGCCCCAGGCGGTCCATCTCGGCCAGCAGGAAGTCCACGTCGCGCTCGGACACGGCGGCCGACGAGATAATGTTGCGGAAGAAGTTGGGGCGCTTATCGTCGGGCTGGTAGCCCACCATCAGCGTGCCCGCCTGCATCATGCGGCCCTTCAGCTTGGCGCACACCTGTCACATATTACTGCACTTAACAGAGTAACAGAGGATTCTGTTGAGGTTGCGTATTGAGAGGCGGAACACAACTCTGCTATGTGCGGGACACAGTCATATATGTTATAGGCGTTATAGGCTCAAATAGCTAAATTTTAATTTTAAAACCTTTCACAAATTATATATGATCAGTAAATTAATTTGTAAAAGTGTTATTTATTACTTTACCTACTTATTAATACATATGTAGGCAGAATCGATTATTTAATTGTGAATATCCAAATCAGCCAGCGTCGTCTGTCATTCCAAAGTGACATCCATTACTGACAAGCGTATAAAAGACCGCACGGGCGATTGATGTGGTTAAGACCTAAGTAATTGTACTGGGCTGGAGCAGTGAAAGGCGAGTGAAGCCCACTATGTGGTCACAAGTCCACGGCACTGCTCCAAGCTTCACGTCGTGTAATGAGATCATTATTTGGTTTAATGTGTTCGCGTATGTTCTACTCGTTAATTATTAACACCCCCACGCCCGCTTATTTCTCCTACGTATATTTTTTTTACATTTCACATTGATAAGTTTATGTTTAATAAATGTTTTATGAACCTATTTGTTGGCAGAATTCAAATCATGTTTTATCGAAGACATCGACATAATGAAAATTGTTATATTTTTATCGCACCCATAATCTGTTGGTTATCTTTTTAAATTTAACTAAAAATTATGTAAGTTGGGAGTGCGCGTATAAGAATATTGATATAGCTTGACGAGGCGCATTTTAAAATCCTGTAAAGTTCGAATTAAATTTTCATACGTTTTCTAAAAAGTTATATTCTATCCTAAGTGAATGTAAAAAATATTTAAATTTCCTTACCTTTCCCAGCTTAATCTCCTTATTGCCGTCATGAGGCACACCCCTCAATTGTTTGGGCAAGTACCAGAAGCTGACGTTCACCATCTCTGGTTCCAGGATGAGGTGGAACCTATCGCTTTGTTCCCGGATGCGACGCACCATGTACTCCGATAGCTCCATCAGGCGGTCCATCAGGCGCTCGAAGCCTGATGTGCCCTTTATTGAAAAAAATATTTATTTAATACTTTACTACACCAACATTAATTAATCTCAAAACGAAAGAAAAAATACAGAAAAAAATAAACATTGGTGTAAATAAACATTGGCGGCCTTATCACCACAGGTGATCTCTTCCAGGCAACGCCTACTATGAAAAAGAAAAAAAAACAAGATATTTTAGGTTGGTGTACAAATGTTCACTGAGTTAGTACATTGTAATAAATTTACTTAAGAGTTGCATACTATATATTACAAAAAAACAATACGTAAAAAATATGCAAAGCAAATATTAGCACATAAAAAAACTTTGTAACATAAATGTAAAATGTAGTTGCCTTTTACTGTTAGTATTCTGAACGTCACGCTGTATTCCGTACATTGCAAGGGAGGCAGGGAGCCGTGGTGTTAAGATACTCTGTCCCTTTAAGATGCTTTGATTTTTTTTCATGAAGAAAGACATGGCAAACGAGCGTACGGATCACCTGATAGTAAATGATCACCGCCGCCCACGATACCGCGTTACACCAAAGGAGCTACTGGTGTGTTGCCAGATTTTGAGGTGGTTGGGTGCCGGAGCCTGGCATTACCTAATGCAAAATGCAGTATCATAAAGCCACTACTTCACGCCGGTTTTAAATGCCGAGGGTGGTAATGATCCGGTCGAGTCTGCCCATGCGTGTCGCCATTGCTGGCGACGTGACTCTCCCACTCGTACTTTAGTCGCCTCTTACGACATCACTAGTACCAGGGTGATCCTATTCTAAGCCGGAAACACACGGCGTAGTTGGTTACTGCTGAACTGTCGAAGACACTTTGGTTCGTTACCATTGTCGAAGTGGAAATAGAACCCATAACTATCGCGCTTATAGTCGCACGCTTGGACTACTGTAAGCGCGATAATATCAGAATATAAATGTAAGGAAAATATCCTTAGTCTAATTCAGATTTCTTAATACAAAAATACAATGACAATGAAAGTAATTAGTATGATTAATTAAGACATACCCAACACAATGAAATAAAATAGATAAGAGTAATCTAAAGACAACCTTGTGAATAATAAATAACATTGAATGTTGTTTCTTTGTTATTTACAGAGAAACAACATTCTCATTGTAATTGACGATGGACAGACTACAATTCCAATTCACACTACTAGAAGCGACACATAAAAAATCCAACGTATTGTGTGTAACCAGAGTTACGACACCGGAGCGCCGGACTGCCAGTACCACGTGGCGCTTGTTCAAACATCTGCATTTACTAAAGTAAAGAAAGCTTTAAAACAAACAAACCAAATGAGAACATTATGGGTGGAACTGAATTTTTAGAAGATGAGCAAGAAACTAGCAATATTAGTGCTAGTTAGTTATTAGTGATGAGTAAGAAACTAGCAATATTAGTGCTAATGCGTCAGACCAACCATTAATTACATTATTAAAAAATTATTTGAAAAACATCAGAAAAAATTTTTAGAAAAAAATATAGGAAAAATAACTCAAGAGCTTGCAATAGAAAAATATGATGGTAAAAAAATAAATGCAAGTCAATCGATCACTGATTTTGAAAAAGATTGTGAACGTTTTGAGTTAACAAAAGATGATAAAAAAATAGAAATATCAAAATCTTTTGTGGAAAAAAGTGCTATAGATTGGTGCAGCTGTACACTTTTTAAGCTCACAATTGAAGCTGAATGGAAAGAATGGAGAGAAAATTTTTGAAATACATTTTGCTAGTGAAGGTTGATCTCCAATAAGATATGCGATGGCGTTTAAATATGAAACTGGCTCATTGCTAGAATATTCTATAAAAAAAGAAAAACTTTTACTACAGGTGAGAAAAACTATTGATAACGGTACATTAATAGATCTTATAGCCATGGGACTCCCAAACTTTATAATTGATAAAATCGACAGAGAAAATTAACAAAGCCTGAAAATCTTCATAATGAACTAGGTAAATTAGAACATGTAAGTTACAAAAAAAATTCAGAATTAAAAAAGAATAAAACATATATCAAAGAGAAAGGTGAGAAAGTACCTTGTAAGATATGTAAAGAAAAAGAAATAGGGATGCGTTTCCATCCGGAGGCTGAATGCTGGTTTAAAGATAAGGAAAATGAAAGTAATAAATCGAAACAAGTAAACAATTTAACTTTAGAAGTTGAACTAAGTAGCGATGATCCAAAAAACTACTAGTGGCACCATTAATCGAACTCAAAATTAAATGAAATTATATTTTAGAAGTACCAGCTATCTGTGATCCTGGTTCAAATGTTTCACTCATAAATTCAAAACTAATAAAATTAAAAACAGAAAATAATGAAACTAAAACAACAAATTTGAGAACAATTAATGGTGTATACAAAAGTAATGGATTATCAAAAATGAAAACGAAAATTCTAGATATAGAAAGAACAATTTCAAGTATGACTTTTTGATAGGCTTGGATTGCATAAAAAAATTCAAACTGATACAAAATGAAAATTTGAGATAGAACAGAAAAATTCTGAGTCTATAGAGATAATAGAAAAGTATCAGATAATTTCAATGAACATATTGAAGAGAAAACCTTCAATGTTTTAACAAATCATTTAAATCATAATGAAGAACAATTAATAATTAATTTAATAGAAAAATATAAAAAATATTTGCGAAAGATAAATAAGATATAGGTACTGTAAAAGATTACGAAGCCAGAATAGATCTTAAAATAGATAAATATTGCAGCAAAAGACCATATAGATGCACGATTGAAGACAAGAAGGAAATAGAAGAACATATTTCCCAATTACTTAAAAGAAATTTTATAGAAGAATGCTACAGCCCTTTCGCTGCTCCGCTATCATTAGCTTATAAAAGAGATGAAAATAAAAAATCAAGACTATGTATAGATTTCAGAAACAAATAAAATAATAGCTCCTTAACCACAACCATTCCCGTTAATTGTGGATTTAGTAATAAAAACAAGAAATTGCAAATATTTCTCGAAACTTGATATAAACTCTGCTTTTTGGTCAATTACCTTTCGAATTGAAGATAGAAAAAAAACAGGTTTTGTAACTCAAGAAGGTCATTTTCAAGGGATTTGCTTGCCATTTGGATTGAAAACGTCACCAGCCATTTTCCAAAGAATTTTGAGTAATATAATAAGAAAAAACAATTTATCAGATTTTATGGTTAACTTTATAGATGACATATTAATATTTTCAAAATCATTCGAAGAACATATAGATCATCTATCAAAATCAAAATTATTAGAAGCAATCATGAAAGAAGGATTCCGATTAAAACTTTAAAATGCACTTTTGCATTGGATTCCGTACAATATTTAGGCCGTATAATAAAACACAATTCAATTTCTCCAATAAAAGAGAATCTAATGTCTATCAGAAATTTTCCAAGACTAAAAAATTGTGTCTTATCAGAAAACTAATAGAACATTTTGTCATATTGGAATAAACCAAATGCAAAATAAGATACTACCTTTTTATACAGCAAAACACATATAAGAAAATATTAAGAAAACCTGTGGGTCTTGTGAAGTATGCATTAAAAATAAATCAAGAGGACAAAATAAAATTGGTTTAATGTTACATCTTGGTAGGACCTAGAAAACCGTTTGAAATAGTTTCCATAGATACAATAGGTGGATTTGGTGGCTCACTATCCACGCAAAAATATCTACATCTAGTAGATCACTTTACAAGGTTTGCTTACATACTGACATCTAAAACACAAAATGCAAATGGTTTCATAAAACTAACAGATAATGTAATAAAAGATCACGCTATTCAAATAATTATATGGGTATAAACTCTAAGAATTTAAAAAAATTCTTAAAAGTATACATAGAAAATATTAACAAAATGAACCGGAAGAAACTTGATGAAGTTAAGAATTGGACCGTACAAAATTTAAAGAAAAATATCGAACTCAATGTATGAAGTTGACGTAGGACACAGAAAAAAAATCAGAATGAAACTTATTCCATATTTCAAAACTAACTTCCGCCATATACCGCGCCAGGGGGGGGGGGTATGTAAGGTAAATATCCTTAGTTTAATTCATATTTCTTAATACATACATACAATGACATTGACTGTGTGCCTCGTCAGTGCATTTGGTGGGCATTGCAATCCAAAAGGATCCCTGAGGCCTATATTGAGATTATCAGAGACATGTACCACGATTCCGCTTCTATTGTTAGGACTGCTGTTGGCGACACTAAGCCCTTCCAGATTACAGTAGGGGTTCACCAGGGCTAGGCTCTTTGTCCGCGAAAAGTGAACCTATCGTGCACGAGTCTGGAGGCTTCGATCACGATGTCTATAACCGGATAAGCGCCGCTTGGGCTAGATGGCGGGAGGTCACTGGTGTGGTCTGCAATCGCAGGATATCGCCCAAGTTCAAGAGTCTGATATACAAGAGCATCATCCGACCGGTTCTTTTATACGGAAGCGAATGTTGGCCAACACTATCTTGGTACACTCAAAAGCTTCGCGTCATGGAAATGAAGATGCTGAGGTGGATATGCGGCGTAACGTGGTCTTACCGCATACACAATATGTTAATTCGAGATAGTCTTGGAGTACGTGACGTAGCGGATAAGCTCCAAGAGCGTCGGCTGAGATAGTTTGGCCATGTTACGCGCCGGCCTAAAAACTACGTCGGATGCAAGTGCCTTGCTATGTCAGTCCCTGGAGTGAGACCTCTCGGACGCCCAATAAAGCGCTGGTTGGATGTCGTGACGCAGGATATGAGAGCCAATGGTCTAACCACCGAGGACGGTAAAGACCGTGCAAAGTGGAGTAGATTGGGCAGGAAGGCAGACCCTGACAATAGCTTGGATTAATGCCAGGATGAAGAAGAAGAATAACAACGACAGGTGGCAATTAGTATGATAAATGTAGAGATACCGAATACAATGAAATAAAATTGATAAGAGTAATCTAAAGACAACCTTGTGAATAATAAATAACAATGAATGTTGTTTCTATGTTATTTACAGAGAAACAATTCTGGTGTTATTCTAACCTCCAAAAATAAAATTCATTAACATTATATAAATATTTAATTCCATATTTTGCATTCCACCACTCAACATGCAATATTTTTCAACTCGGCGGAGTATCTTAACGACAGGTTCCCAGGTTTCCACTGCCTACCTGCAGTGCGGCGTAAAGCGTAGAACGAAAATAAGTTAAATCGACTTAACACTTCAATAGTTAAATAGAAACATTGGATGTGTCCCGTGACCGGCGATCGGCGACTCACCTTGCCGCGCCACTGCAGCCACAGCTTGAAGATGTCGTTATGCCTGCCGCACTGGATGACCTTGTCGCCGGTGTCGAAGCGTGGGTCGTAGATCTTGTCCGTCATGAACAGGTACTCGGCGGACATCGCGTTGCAGCTCAGTAGGATACCCTGACGACCAATTTAAAATATTATTTTTATATTTCTAGCGAGGAGGCCGTGGCCAAATGAAAATGCAAAGTCCAAATAAAAATACGGATTTGTCACAAGAAATACAGATTTATTATAAGTGTATATATGGATTGCTTTATATTTGCAAGCAAATTTATGCCTTGAGTTCATTTAAATGCCGATAAATTCTTTTTATGAACCGATTTTGATGAAACAAACTTTACATGTTTAATCTTAGTTTTAACAAAGAAATTGGTGAAGTTTGACGATTTACGTCAAACTACGGTTCAGCACGTTCGAAGATACATACAGACAGACGGATAAGAACTTACTATATATACATACTTTATTATACAGCACAACATATAAACAAAACACAAACGTAAGTAAGTATGAAAATGTACAGCAGGCAGACTTAGTAGGGGTGTACTTGCTTTAGATAAATCCAAATGTAACACATAATGCATACATAGAAACATACATATATGAATACTTACGTACATTATACACATCCATACAAGTAAATAGGGATACGTTAACCAATAATAGATCATGTTAAGATATATAAAATAAGTAATGAAGAGAAAACAAAGAAAAAGCACACACGCATAACACTAATATTAAAGAAAACCAAGAGAAAAAATTGTTAAGTTGTGCATTTTAAGGCGTGATTTAAAGCGATTAAGATTATTAGCAATTCCATAAACGAGCGGCCGTAACGGTAAAGGAGTAAGTGAAGAAGGAACTAGAGGTAAGAAGGAATTTTTAGGGAAAGATTTTCATGGGATCGGAGAGAACGAACGTGTGTGTTAGTTTCATTATTTTTTGTTTTTAATTTTATTAGTTTTGAATTTATGAGTGAAACATTTGAACCAGGATCATAGATAGCTGGTACTTCTAAAATATAATTTCATTTAATTTTGAGTTCGATCAATGGTGCCACTACTAGTTTTTTGGATCATCGTTACTTAGTTCAACATCTAAAGTTAAATTGTTTACTTGTTTCGATTTATTACTTCCATTTTCTTTATCTTTAAACCAGCATTCAGCCTCCGGATGGAAACGCATCCCTATTTCTTTTTCTTTAAAATTGAAACTGTTGTTTTAGGTAAGGCGGGGTAAAGGGATTAAACAGTACGCAGGACAGAAGATGTAATATATGAGTATTCTTACGAAACCTTAGCCACTTGAGCTTTTTGTGAAAGTCGCAAACGTGGTCATATTTGCGGAGACCAAAACTTTATACAAAGATTTTGGAGTCGCTCAAGCCTATTAAGATGCTCATCACTAACATCGAGATAGCAAGCATCAGCATAATCAAGAATTGGTAGAATAATAGAAAATAGGCAAGTACAATTTTAGTAGGTATAGGAAGAAAATTTCACAGCCTTCGCAGAGAAGCGACTACTCCAAAAACTTTCCGACTAACTTCATTTACTTGCGGCTCCCATGACAAATGTCGATCCAATGTAATGCCTAAGTTTTTTACTTTTTCTGTATAAGGAATTGGCGAATCATCAAATATTAAATAAGGTAAGTTGGACCTATAATAATTGATTGACTTTTAGCCGGGCTAATTTTTAGACCGTAAGATTTTCACCATACAGATATACGAACAATTGCAGGAGGTAAATTTAATAAAGGTGCAGTAAAATAAATTTGCAAATCATCGGCATATAGACGGTAGAGAGAAAAAAATATGAGGACAAATTATATTAATAAAAATTGAAAAAAGAAGTGGAGACAACACGCCACCTTGTGGAACTCCAGCATCGGCGGTCGCACAAGTAACTACGAAACCAGTCAACCACCTCATGACATACGTTAAGAGTAATAAGAATGACTAGCAGGATATCGTAGTCCACTGTATTGAAAGCGTTGCTGAAGTCCAACAATACCATTACAGTGACCATCCGATCATCCATACTTTTCCTAATATCATCCGTTATTTTGACCAGGCCAGTTGTCGTACTATGACCGAGGCGGAAACTGGATTAGAATTGATTATTTCTATCCATTTCAGCCAAAAATACTAAATATACAGACAAAATATTTTTGCTATTTTATTATATATAGATGAATGGAAAATATTGACCATTAATTAAACTAAGAAATGTACTTCGTTTTTAAAATTGAAATGTGCAATAAACTTGCTAAACCTTTTTAATTTCTAATTTGTGGGGGTCCCTCAAAAGAGGGGGCCCCGATCATGTGCCTTCCTTAAATCCGGCTCTGGGTACATTTACTCCCAAGTCCCACACAGATTGACAAGCCCCATAATCCCCTATATCTACAATTATACACAACATAAACTTCACGTTACACCATGAAAATTCCATCAAACGCAGGCGTGTACTGGATTATACTAATGTCATTTAAATAAATAGAGGAAATCATCCTTAAAAGTCACAGCATTATAGTTGAAAATCCCAAATCATACAGAAAATTGTAACTAAAATACAATGGTTTGCATATTTTAAAGAATTTTAGACTTTCTTCCAATGTAATATGGTCGTATTTTATGATTACTTAGAATGGGGAAGTGGGGCTACATTGGCAACATATGTTTAGAAGTGTCGAGTGAGGAATTTAATTAAATGTAGCGCCGTCAGATGGTTTTAGTGTTGGGACAAAGGCACATTATGTCGATAGAAGGGTTTTTTTAGCGTCACGATGTATCCCGCACACAGCAAGGCAGGCAGCTTGGCAGAGCTAGGCACTGCTAAAACACTCTGTTCCACATTTTCCGCTGAATTCTGGAGGCATTACGTGTTGAGTGGGTGAGATCAATGCCGCGCTTTACCTCGGCACCGGAGGGATGGAAATAGAAATATAAAATATTGAATTTCCTTGTCAACAACCGGTCGCATGTACAGTCGCAGTCATTAGTCGTGCCCCTGCACCACGACTGGTCTCAGATATTAATCATTTGATATTATTCAACAATGTCTTAACACTAGCTCCTATATGTTCGATGCAGTACGGTGCTATGGAAATCAAACACACAACCATTGCATTTACAATCAGTATGCTGCACCGCTGCACCGCTGCACCGCAACGACCTTGCGCCTCTGCAGGCACTCCATCCACTCAAGTAACGTTAATAACAAGGCAGTAACTTTAGTGATCTCGTAGTAAGTCGATCGACGATTGAAAAATTCTTATTTGGAATAAAATTATTCTACTACGACTAGTCGATAATCGAATTGTTACAGACTACCGTACTTTAACAACACTGATCAAAGAAAGTTTGACTGTGGGGGCGGAGTTTGTGGAGATTTATGATTGCAGTATTGAAGTGACGTGACGATACATTCTCATATAATTGCCATAGCAAAATCACCCGAAGATTAAAGCGATATGGTTTAAAATATCCTAATTCATAAACCCTTTGTAAGTCAACCAAACGAATCCAAATTTGCCACGGTTGAAAGTGAAGTGAGTCCTTTTTTATAGTATGATAATATCGACTATATAGTAGTCATGACCGATGTAAAAACTTGCTGTGATTTCTTACAAAATGTAGCAAAAACGATGCATAAATGCTCGTATCTTTAGATTGCGTTGACTTAGGAACTTGATTTTTTCTGTGCTCTCTCTTTCCGTAAACTTCAATATTTAATAATAATTCAAACTCGATACTTCAGCGCGATCTCTAGATAAATGGTCTTGACAGACGGACAGACGGGTAACAAAGTGATTCTATTACGGTCCCGTGTTTTCTTATCTTAATTTCAAGAATCGCAGCGTTATCGTCTGTAATTATAAATCATCACACAACATTAAAATTATTCGTTAATTATCAAAATCCCACCAAAATAAGAGAAAGGGTAAATATCTGTCCGGCGACAGATAGCGCCCCCTTGCTCCCTTCATAATTTGCATGTCAATATGTTTGTCTGCCCCTATCTCCGGACCGCAGTGTTGACTTTGTCCCTTGTTGCTAGCAAACTGCATTTTTATAAGGTATACAGAGAGAGCTAATTAATGAAAATATTATCTATATATAAAATTCAAATGTATGTCTGAGATTTCAGCATAATGTTTTTATAAGAAAATATAGTTATTTACATTTAATTTATTTTTGTCCAAATTCTGTTAATTTCTGTTAATATTCGGAGCAGCTGAAGATTTTTAATGAGACTTTCACTGGAAGATAGATTAACTGAGGAGCAACATAAAGACTACTATTTTTTTTCCGAAATACTCGCAAGAGTCGGCGTGTATGTTTCCAATGTACTCGGATAGACATTCCACGTAATTAGAATAAGTGACATGTGTCACTCAATTAAAAAAGTAAGACAAATGACGGACGTTGAAACTGCCCGACTAGTGTACTATAGCTATTTTCATAGTATTTTGTGTTATGGAATGCTGCTATGGGGCAGTGCTTCAGATATAAATTCAATATTTATTCTCCAAAAAAGAGCCGTGAGATATATTTATAATCTAAGAGCTCGAGATTTTCTGCGAGATGTTTTCAAGGATGCGGGCATTATCACAATTGCTTATTATAATATTCTTGCTATATTATATTATTCTGTTTGTCCGACAAAATATACAGTGACATATGTTAGTAAAAATAGTGATAGATATATGATAGGAACGAGAAATAAAGATAAGCTTGTTACGCCTAGTTTTCGCCTCCAAAAAGTTAATAAAT
>DWGR01003695.1:0-11878 GCA_018247715.1 Heliconius burneyi | reverse complement strand
TCACAGTTACCCCAGCTGAAGAAGAACCAAAAGTTCCTCCGAGAGGTCAACGGCATAATCCATTCAACAAAGTTGCAGAAGGTGACAGTAAAGCTGTACCTGGGAGTAGACACCGTAAGTTTATTTAAAATGTTTGTACTTTTATTGCTTATTGGATTAATAAAAAATAAAAATAAATAAATAATAATAAAAAATAATAAAATATATTTATTTTTTATATATGTGTTAATCTAAATAAATTTATAATTTATATATGTTAATGGAATTAAATTTGCCTCTTCTATTTATGATTACAATATTATTTTTATGTGCTTATCTAAGTCTTTCTTCAAGATAATAATGTTTTGTTGAGTTTGTAGATAAATGATAAGACTTATGTAGACGGGAAGTTATGTCATGTTGTAACTTCCAGCTGGGACAAGTGAACCCAGCAACACATTGTGTCTTCAATGGAATGGAAAATTATGTAAATACAATCAATAATATGTTGGAGTTGCACACTTTTATTTGCAGGATTAAACGTATTTTTTCTTTAATAAGTATAGAATAACACACTACAAAAAAATATGTAATATTTTTCGTTGCATTTCTTTATTACAGATAAAGACAGTGTAAAATCAAATGAAGTGCCTCGCAAGAAAGTACTATTCAGGGACATTCATAAAGCTTATGGACGTAAGATATTATCCGATAGAAGTGAATGGCGGGCAAAATTGCGTACCCGTGAAGAGGCAATCGACAAACCACTGATACATTTCTAAAAATGATACAAAAATGTTACCGTATGTTAATATTTGGATTGTGACTTTTTTTATAGTTGTTTTGATATACGTAAATAATTGAAAAAAATTATTGTTATTTACATCATATTTATGACATTTAATTGAGACCATCGTGGATCAGTCAACCAACAGGATCGTGACAGTTGTAAAGTAGACACAACTCAAGGAAATGAGTCTTGAAAATTAGGCGGAAAGGGGGAAGCAGGTTACATAATAGTAACATTATGTGACATGTATCTGTTTATTGTACCGGGATAACCCAGAAACAGCATAATGTTAAGAAAATTTATTCTATACTTTCAGTACTTTATCTTTATTTATCATCACATGTAGATGGTATGTTTTCAATATAATGTTAATATCACAGTCTATATGTAACTGATAAAAAGCAAGAATACTCATTAAAATTAATTAGAAAAGCAATTATAAATTAAAAATAATTTTATACAATTTACAAACCACAATTATAGAGAAAAAAGTAAAAAATAAAAATATTTCAACAGTATTTTTTCCAAAACTATGTAGGTTTTAGTATTAGGTAATAAATTATATTTCACTTAGTTTAATTATTTATGATTTCACTTCACATTGCTTAAAGCTTTTCACGTTTTTATCGCTAGCCTATTTATACTTTATCATTATTATAATAATATGTACAGGGTGGAAGTGGCAGTGCTCCTTTTACGGAAACAGCATATAAGGTAAAATAGTTCAAACCAAGACCTAAAGAAATTATTCAAGGGACCTCAAACAGTTTAGACGATTTTTTTCATTTCACGATTTTTATCCATACCTGTATTTTGTGTGACGCACACACACGTCCTACTACAAAACTACTACGTGTTCGACGTAGCAGCTTTGACAGGTGTGTGCGTGGATGCGTGCTTATATTATTCTTTACAAATGGCGTTTTATTTTGAAACGATAATTTTGTTATTTATTATGCTTGAAAAAATAACTTTTTCATTTTTGGGAATTTATTTTACTGAATTGTATTAGGCTTTTATAGAGTAGTTAAAACTGTGGTTTCATTTAAAGTGGTGCTTACAATTCCACCTTGTATATATAGTCTGCTTAGAGTTTCAACCTGCCGAGTATTCTGGGTATTTATTAGACTGTTAGCAGGTTTACCTCTAAGCCCAGGATATTATTAGTGTTGTAAAATGTATTTTTTTTTATTATTTTGTAAAACATCACCATTGCCTTAAATTGCTATTTATATTATAGTTAGTATTATTAATCAAGAAGAAGATAATGGTTTTAAGGTTTCACATTGATTGTTCGTTTCAAAATTTCAACATTGCATGAATTAAATCTTGTTATTTTTAAATGAATTATATAAAATCAATTTTGTAAAGTACAGTACTTATTTGTTTTGAGTGAAATTATGAAATTTCTTGCCTATATTAATTAAGTGTATGTGTTTTGTTTGGCGCTACTGCGATACTAGGTGGTAAATAAAACAACATTAATTTGTATTAAGTAGTTTATTTTAAAAATCTTTGTTATGTAACCAACACTTTACAACGTCAACTAAGTCAGAGGGAGATAGACTTTAGAATATTGGTGTAATAGCACCTAAACCATATAACAAATTAATTTTAAATTACATATAAACCTCGAAAAATCCCAAACAAATATATGATAATGAGCGAAAATTTTAAATTTCTAAGTCATATAATAGTATAAAAAAATTATATTTAAACTAATTGTTATAGCTTCTATTACACCAATAGTCGTCCGCGTCACAAGCAAGTGTACAATCGCATGCAAAAGGCATATTTTCGTGAAAACTATACATAACGAAGTGACGGAAGACGAATGCCCTGAAAACATGGTAACAACACAGTGTGGATTATCATATTTACCTAAAACAATCATAAATCCAAGCAACCTTTATACATTTTTCATATTGAAAATGCAATGAGAAATCTCTGATTTTAATTTATTTAATAAGTAAAATATGATAAACCATTAAAAAGGAACAAGGTGACGAAACAAAGTCAAAATATGTCCACTCAAATCCCACAATTTACGGGAAAAGCAAAGAGAACTAACACTACATTTTTCTTTGCAAAAATATGTTAATGTTTAAAAAAATAGAACTAAATACACACGGCTATAAAATCTTCTATGATAGTAAAATTTGTGAAAAATATGAAAACATGCCTTATGTTATAACCAACTCAAATCAAAATTCTCCCGTCCGTATACATACGTAAGACTAATCGTAATCTAAATAAATCTCAAACAAAGATACTAAAAACTATAGGAGGCACAAAAATGCACTGTTTATATACTAGTCCGTCGTGGCGCACAAGCTGTGACTGTAACGCGACGATTGTGGGTTCGATCCCCACTCGAGGGAGTGAAATATTGATTTGCGTTTATATTTCAATTTATTTGCTCTGGTGTCGAGGCAAAGCGCGGCGTTGAATTCTGCCACTCAACACGCAATGCCTCCAAAATTCGGCAGTAATTAGTTTATTTCCTTTTTTGTAATGTAATGTTTAAGCCCATTTCAGATCAAGATGGGAACATAATTTCATGTGTTCAAATCAGATAATTGAAAATAAAGCCACCGCCATCGATATATTTCTTGACTAATCAAAGATGTTTTTATTTTTTTTATTATTTCTTTATGATTCAAGTGCATATCTGTACCTCCGAATGCATAACGCGAATGTCAAAAAAACACATAAATAAGAAATATTTGGTAACAAACTCCTTAAAGATAATACAAAATGAAAAAGATTAGACTGGTTACAAACGTGTGAGTATTTACACAATGGTACAAATTACAATTTTACATCAATACATCACTAACACGATACTACTGATACAAGTGCAAGGGATTGCCTTTTTTAGAACAAAGATTTTACTTTATATTTCATTTAGAAAAGCATACTTTTGCTTTTAAAGGTGAATATTTGCTTTCTTACATTTTATCTTGAATACATCTAATATAATTTTTTATAGATAGGTTATACAATGTACATTCTACAGATAATTAATATGTCACAAAAACAATGCAAACAAGTTATATACAGTAGTGGTGGGTGGGAGTTAAGAGTTCTGGCCACTTCACATAGAGGAAGAACATTTTTTGGTCTTAGTTAATAACTTAAATATATATATTAATACAATATATTAATTTTAATAAGAGCTCTCTAGTACAGTACAGATATGATAATGTACGTTGATCACATCTGTCAAATGAACCGCCATCTTAGCTTATACATAACAGGTATTTAAGTTAATGTTATATTTATATTTTATATCCATTTATAGCTAGAAGCTAAGTGGCCAGGTGCCGGTGTGGTGGGAAGCTTGTGACCCGGTAGGTGCGAGACCCGCTATTCTTATATATCGATATGGCGGGTACTCGTAAAATACAATCAAATAGCGTCGTTATGTTTCAAATTGTTTTTTTCGTTCTGCGACGACGCCTGCGAGTACGCTGCTAGATTCCGTTTCTAGTTCTGTAATAAAAAACATAAAGGTTTAAAAATATGATTAAAATTGTAATTGTTTCAAGATTTTTTTAATAATTTCCTATAAACAATAAATTCTATTTAAATTGGTACTCTTCTGATAGATATTTGATAATCTTAAATATTTACGTTATATATACTTTGAAATATATAAAAAAATAATATTCAGTACAATTCTGAATGCATCTAATAAATCCATCTAAACGAAGATAATGAAACATGATTTACTAATTAGTTTCCTCCTACAGTTTTAAGAATTACCATTTAAGTATTGATAATTTCATACTTATTGTATAGACTTAATAATTGTCCGATTACCTGAACGGGAGACAACTGCAGGTTTCTGGGAGTTTCCGTCTTGGAGAACTGCAGACCGGATGCACGTGCTCGCTCCATTCCGCTCGATCTTGGGGATTTCCCCTAGAGAACAGCACAAATATATAATAAAATATCATAAGCGTTATATATTGTAAAATATCAATTACTTAAGGAAAAAAAATATCTCAAAATTATATTACTTTGTTTGTAATAGGTGTTCTTAGTATTTATAAATATAAATACTAAGAACACCTACTACAACTACTACTACTTTTCCATACTGTCTCCTTAAATAAAGATATATAAATATGTATATTAAATGCACAAAATTGATTACCCTCACACCAGCGGAGAAGAAAAAGTATTACGTTTTAATTCATTTAAAGGCAACCCATGCAATACTACGTATTTACAAACACATTCCAACCATTCCATTGATCTATATTACATTAAAGCTGAAATTAAATATGAGTGAATTAAAAACGATTTAATATCTATTATTTTTTATATGTTAATTTTACAAATTCTTTTCACTAGTCAGACGGTTTCTTGTCATCATATGTAAGTATATCATTTGGTTCGACGCTCGCAAAAATCGCTCGCTCTTAAGCGACAGTATCACATTTGGATATTGCAGCTAAAATAAATTTAGTACAATATACTGAATCTCTTATTTTAAATAAGCACTCTTATGTAATGTAATTGAGTTTTTAATTATTTAGTAAGGTTACCTGGCACATTGCCCTGCCAGGCGGCGGCGAGGCGGCGCAGGTGGCGCCACAGCGGCGTCTCCCCATGCTGTTAATCCCACAGCCCACAACGTAAAGTTACTACTTGCTACTTTATGTACGAGAATTGATCGCTTAAGCATGAGATTTGTTAAATTTAGTTAATTTTTTTTAGTCTCTAGTTTACATTTAAACTTTATTAATTTTATTTATTATCTATGTTTTTCATTTTTAGTATTTTTTTATGAATACTTTTATCATTAAAATATTTATTATTTTTTAGTCATGAATAATACTTTTATAATTTACATCTATTACATTTAATTTTCAAAATGTTTAAATTGTTAAGCAAAATAATTTTGTAAAATAAAAAAAAATGCCAATAAAAAAATAGCAGTACAAAATAAATATGTATGTATAAATATATACAGCCAATTATTAAGTTATGCACATAAATGTTTTGTGCGATCAATACTCTTAGTCGTGCAAAAACTACGTCTAAGTGATTTTGGCATTAAAAGATAGTTAAAAAGAAACGCAGATTAAAAACTTAGACAGATTAAATAAAGAGTGCAGATCAAATAAAGTATTTAACAAAATCATGTATAATCCTTTACATTTGATGATAATAGCGTGATAGCATGCAAGCCTCATTCAAAGCGTATGAAATGCGTTTTACGTCCGCGTTTATGTTAGTCAGGTGGTAATTGGTACGTACCGGTGCCGTATCTTCAATGAGTTGAGCAAGTGTGGACGCTTCAGAGTTCTTCATGTCGTTAGCCTCAGACATTATGTGAGCTCGGAGCTGCTTGTTCCTGTAATAGATGCAGGCTAATATTAGTAGAGTATGTACAGATCATAATGGTCTGTTACTGTTTATTTTGGAAATTTTGGCAATATAAATGAATAAAATTACTAATATATATATTTTTTATAAATAAAGTGACTGCAATAAGGAAACTTTCACTCAAGACCAACAACATTTGATTCTTTTTCTTCTCCACTTACCACCTTAATTTTGAGGCATTGTGTGTTAAGTAGCAGGACTCAACGCCGGGCTTTGCCTCTTTACCAGAGCAAGAAAATGAAGATATTAAATATTTCATCCCCCCTTTTCCATTAATAAGTAAAGATTTTATTAAAAATATTTTATACATATACCTGGCATCCAATTGCATGATGTGATTATGCGCGTGCGCAAGCTGCGCACTGGCGGCCGCGAGCCGCTCCTCCAGCGACGCCGACTCCACACACTTCACTGAATACTTCTCGGATAACGACAGTATCTCACGCTTTATCTCTTCCATTTCTTGCCTGAAATCGCACGACGACAAACTATGAAATGGAGTAACAACCGTATACATTTAAAACATATTTGCATATAAGATTGCGCATGAGCAATTAGCTGTAAAGTGATAATAAATCGGCACCAATACATATATTTATATCGATTCCATGTGAACTGATGCTAATTAGTAACGTTTCTGAGTATCAGCTGTAATTTATCATGTTGCAGGACGATATACTATAACATATTACACATGTAAAAAAAATTATTTAAAATTTCTTAACGAATATTACTATGTTACTAGAGAAAATGTATTGTGTATATTATTTCTATATGTAATAAGTTAATTAAGTTTTTCATAGTGTATGTCTGCTATTTAATGTTATTTATTAATTCGACTCACTGGTGCCTCGAGCTGAGCTGTCCGAGATCAGGGGTTCCCCTCGCCAGGAACTCGGTCTTGAACTTATCGACTTCGCGGCGCACCTCGCTCTCGTGCGCCTTCCGCATCGCGTCCAGCGCCGCAAGTGTCGCGCGTGTCTCCTCCGCCAGAGCTTGCTCCTTCTCTAGTCTATACATTAGACAATAGACATCATAATAATTAATAATAATGAGTGTTTTATGTTAAATATGTCGGCGACTCGCCGGTGTATTGATGTTCAAGGTCCATTTTCATAATGAAAATAAACGCCAATACTATTTACCTTATTTTCGTATGAAAGCTGGTGCAGAACCAAACATTATTTGCTTTATTTATAAAATTTATAATGACAGATACTAATATTACTTTTTAATTCTGATACTTGATTCAAATAGCTAAGGTTCAGGTTAAGCATCAGTAACTTTGATATTTAATAATTAAATTTCTTTAAATAAACAATAAACCAATATTCAATATTTTCAAGCTAAGATATCATTACAAAATGATTTCGCCCATATATACCACATATATTTTGTGGTTTCTTACGACGACGAACAAAGAATGAATCGCATGAAAAGAATTAATCGTATGTGCCTTAAGTTTTTTGGCCCCACAAACCTGAGTTGCTCGCGCTCGGTTCGGTGTTTGTCTTCCATCTCGCGCACAATTCGGCGGTGCGAGCTTTCCATCGCCAGCAGCCCCTTTTCGCAGAGCGCCCGCAGCTGCTCGATCTCCTGCTGATAACGCGCGCGAAGGCTGTCACCGTGAGTGTCTGCCGCCACCGCGCTCTGTACAGGGTAGTGACGTTGTAACTATTTTTTTATATCCAGTTATGATAACAAACTTACTTAAAGTAAAAATTACTAAGATTTAAAATGGTTATTGATATAAACTAACCTGATACGCTGCACGTAGACTTTCCAACTGTGCTGAGTATTCAGAGTCGAGGGCGGCGAGTCTTCGTTGCAGCGTGCGCGTGCGCTCCCTCAATGTGGCGCGCTCACGCTCGTGCTGCGCCTGCAGCTGCGCGCGCGCGCGCCTTGCAGCCGCCAGCGCAGCTGCTTGCTGCGCCAGCGCGCACTCGCCGCGAGCGCGCTCCGCCGACAGCCGCTCCAGCGCCTCCTGCAGGCGCGCACACTGCGGGCACTGCAGCGCCTCGACGCGCCGCCGCAGCTCCTCCACACGTCGCGCCACGCCACCCCCGGCCTCGCCCCCGCCCTCCGCGTCCTCGCCCTCGCCGTCCTCGCCACCCTCGCCGCCTGCCAGCCGCCGCTGCGCCGCCACCACGGCCGCTTCCAGGCGCTCGAGGCTCTCGCCGATCTTCATCGAGTCTTCACTGTTACCCGAACAGTCACTGGAGAAGAGAGCCCGGCACTCTGTCGAGAAGTGCCGGAACAGGTAGACGAATTCCGCCTCGAGCGTGGGGTCCGTCTCCAGCGAGGAGATGGCGTCGTCGGGGCAGCGCCCGCGCGGCTCTGCGGCACGGTACGTGCCTTCGAGCACGGACACGCGCGCGTCCACCAGCGCCTTCTGCGCCAGGACGTCGGCCAGCTGCTGCAGCAGCGTGCGGCTGCCGAGTCCGGCGGGCGCGGGTCCGTCGCGGCCGCGCGCGGGGCTCTCTCGGCAGCGCGCCGCGATGTCGCGCGCGGCCGCGTCCATCTCACAGCGCAGGTGGTCGTGCGCCGCCTGCCACCACAGCTCCAGGTCGGCGCGCTGCTGCGCGGATAGTGTGAGCGTGGCGCGGCGTGCGGTGTCGAGGCGCTCCTCGCAAAGCTGCGCGGCCCGCGAGAGCGCGCGCGACACCTCGGCCTGCACCAGCTCGGCGCCCAGCGCGTCGCGCGCGGCCGCCCAGGCCTCGCGCACGCGCGCCGCCTCCAGGCTGCACCTCTGCTGCTCGTGGTCGCTATCGGTCGTCGCGTAGCTAAGGCTCTCGTTGGCAATGGCCGAACATAATACCGCAAGTTTCTCTGATTTATATTTCTCCACGGCCTCCGCGACTTCTTTCTGTGACTCCTTTAGAGCTTCGAGGTCTGCGCTCTGGATGATGGCTTCCGATTTAAATTCGTCAGATTCTTGACTGTTCGTCATTACGTCAATTTTCCGCGACAATATTCGTGCCAAATAGTCGAGAGAACTTTTGGTAGCCGACATGGCTCGTCCACAGTCGCCATTTAATTTACACTTAAGGTTATCGATTAATTGACTAGTTTCGATTATTTCAGACTTTATTAATCTAGCGAAGAATCTGCTTCCGTTGGAAGATTGTAGAGCCTCTTGTATCCTGCTTATAAGGACGGCTTCATAGGCCAACTTTTCAGCTAGAATCTCTAAACTCTTTCTTTGAGTTAATTCTCCTGCTTCATAGAGGGCGGCTTTCTTTTTCGAAATCTCTAGAAGCTTAGTCCTTAAATGTTCTTCCAATTGCACAACCACTTGTGCAACGTAATCATTGACTTCTTCCGTGGCTGGTTCTGAAGAGTTTGTTACACATTTGTCGAAACATTCTTGTAATCTTTTACTGACGTCCGTCAAACACTTTTCCATAGACTTTATGCTATATTTTTTCTCAATGCTCGGTGAAGGTGAACGTCTCGATTTAGCTGCTCGCATGGCACTCAATTGATTCAAGCATTCGCTTACTTTACCTCTTGAATGAATGACAACATTTTCAAGGCTCTGTAATCTGTCTAACAAATGCCTATGCGACGGTATGGCAATAGTTGAATTTTCTGGACTTTCAACACTTAATGGACTTTCGGATGACCTTGTTAAAGGACTTAAAGATTCACATGAATTTGTTAAATCCTTGCGGTTTTCTACAACAGAAGCGACTTTGGTTTCGAGAGAACTTAATCGGACTAGCATCTTCATAGGTTCAGAACTTGTGGCACTGTCCAGTGATTTCCTTCTTAGTCTAGCAGCTATTCTTTTCATTCTTTTTTCATCTGTAACACTCTCCGTCTTTGAAACTTTTTCTTTAGCTGGCGAAGCACTTTTAGAAGGAGAGTTAATTATAGGTACTGGTTCGCCAGTTTCCAACAAGGTTATCTTATTTTCTAGTTCTGTAAGCTTCTCTTCAACTTCTTTGCCTAACGTAAACGATTCTCTCCCTTTTAAAGACAGACTGCGACGTTTGTCTCGTGACTCTGTTTTTTGAATCTTATGTTTTAATGTTCTTACTTGTTTATCTGACGCCGTTAGTTTTTGTGTTAAGTCTAAAATGCGAGCCGCTAGTAACTCAATCTCAGACCTACTACACTGATCTCGCAATTTCATTTCATTTCTTAATTTCATATTTGTAACTTCGAGTTCGTCATATACGTTATGTGATTCTCGAAGTTCTTTTTTCATAGCCTTAATTTCTTGAATAGCCATTAAGAATCTGCTTCGTAACTCAACATATTCTACGATCAGTCTGTTTTTCTCTAAAGACTCAATATTTAGGTCTTGGTTAATATTGCTAAGATCACTGAGTGATCCGATACTCTTTCTCTTCTCTCTAGTTGGTGATTCAGCCACAATTTTCCCTTCAAGTTCTCTAATTCTTGAATATAGTTTTTCATTTTCTTTAATACTCTTTAAAAGCCTCTCATTTAACTCATTCAGTTCTTTTTGGAGTTGTTTTGTACTTTCCTGTGCTGTTGCCAATTGTCGTGTTAATAGTTCACAGTGTTCAGTGGATTGTTTTATAACGTTTTGAGTTTCTGTAAGTTTGGTTTCCCACATATTTTTATCTTGATTGTAAAGTTGTTTTATGGCATCCAAATTCTCTGCTTCTTTAGTTCTAATTGATAGTTCTTCTTCTTTCTTTTGCAAAGAAATTACTAACTCTTCCATTTTCTTTTCTCGTAGCACTGCTTCTGCTTTTAATTTACGCAATCTTGCTAACTCAGACTCAGCTGTGTTAACGTCATTAAATGCTAGTTTAAGTTGTTTTCGTAAATCTTCGATTTCAATCGACTGTTTGTCTATTGTGGAAATATAACTGCGTTTTCTGGGTTCGTTTGGTTTTTCATTTTCGTCAACTTCATCTATTGTATTTTCTTTGGTTGCATCTACTTCATCTTTCTCATTTTTCGAATCGGTTTTCGATTGTGTTTGTGTGTAACCTCTCGCACGAACTTTTTCTTTAACTTTCGAAATAGGCGTTCGGTTAAGAATGGGAGATGGTGGTGGTTGGGATACCACATCTCCCCAATCTGCGCTGTCTCGTCTTCCACCCTCAGATGCTGTTCTATATTCTTCATCTGATGAAAATGGTCCTGATTTGGTAGTATTTGGAGTTATAGGTGTAATTGGTGAAGTAGACGATTCAGACGTTTGGTCAACTACATCTTCTCTTAATATTAGAGATAGTGGGCCTGCGTCATGTAAGCCAGCGGTTCTCTTCATAGCAGATACCCAATTTGCTCTAATCCCTGCCGTAACTGCCGAGAGCACTATATGTTTGCCGTCCCATGTCTGTAAATAATAAAACACATTAATCATCTAATATTTTTCTATAGCTTTAATTTTATATAATACATACGTAAAATACACATGATGAAACAAAAATCATTCATTACCTCAGTTTCAAAAGCATATCCATGTGTAGAGGCAGAAGTCGGCAGTTCGATGACCTTTTTGATACCGCTTAGGTCAATAACACCATCCATAAGGCCCCTATTTTCAGCATGAGGGTCCCTAAAGTAGAGTAATGCAGCCCCTCGTAGGACAAACCAATGTCGTGACCACCCTCCAGGCCCCCGCCGCTGAAGCCACCCAGCACGAGCATGCAAAAGTCGTTCTGCAGGCAACTCTACTCTTCCTGCTTCAGTATTTTCCGCAGTCTCCACAACGTCTGTTGC
>DWGR01003694.1:0-11878 GCA_018247715.1 Heliconius burneyi | reverse complement strand
ATATATATATATATATATATATATATATAAAATACAAAGTATTTTTACAATTTAAACTCCTATTTATAATACATTATCTATATTAAAACCGTTTACGAACACAAAACAAATATAAAATATTATCAACGAATGTTAAGTACCGTACTTAGCCCACTCTAGTTATCATTCTTTATTGGTTTTGTAATTCATACTTGTACATTGTAAAGCTATTCTATATTAATTAACCAAATGACGAATTTATATCCGTCATAATGGGGCTAAATTTAAAAGGAAACGAGGTTTTTTGTTAAATTTCTTTTAGGTCTTTTCATTTTGGGGTTTTTTTTTATTGCATTACATAAATTGTTCCCGTTTTTCGTTTGTATGTCCCGGTGTCCCGAAACATGTCACCGGGACTTATGAAAGGCATCTTATCCTACAATGTCCCGTTTTGAGCCGACCGAAAAATGGTCACATTACGCAAGCACCACGTCCCGCGTCCACGTGCATACCACGTTAGCGGTAGTGGCTATATTTAAATTTCGCCCGGCATTTGCACTACTCGTATGTCGTATCTATAATATGCAAAGATCACCGATCATCTTATATAACTTGGTTCTAAAGGACGTTAACCTAGCTGGTGGGAAAATGTATGAAAAATAATGCAGTTTTTTTAATTAATTTGATTCGTTTGTTCCTTTAGTTGGAAAGCTGAAAGGTTTGGGTTCGATTTCAAATGCAATTGTAGTTTTGTGGAGTTTTTCTATCTATCTGTCTATGTATATTGACTGTACATGAAAATATATGACACTATAACATTAAAGATTATTTATAAACTTCACGAGATGAGACCAAATAATTTTTAATTTGAACTGACGAATACTTATAACATTACTACATCAGAGGGTACTTAGAGTTAGAGGAAAAAAATATAATAATAAATATAATGCTTATGATTCATTGGTTTAAGTGGGGATCGAACCCACAACCGTCGCATTACAGTAAGAAATAATTAAATTAACATATCTTTTATTATATAACACGTATATTTTATCATTTATTCGCTATTGCTTAGGCGATAAACCTTATCAACATATTCCTCAGAATGGGATCACATCGTATAAATATATTTAGTGCGTATATCTTATATTTACTCGACTTTGAATTAAATCAACACATGTTCATAATGCATTATGTAACCAATCACTATCTGGTTCTCTGTAGTTACAAATTTGTTTTTATACGGCGTTTAACGCACAACTCCACAACTCACAAGTGACAATAGTAATATATATTTTCAATTAAATTCAATTTTATATATAATAAATGCGTTTAATTATTATTTATTAAGATTTGAACCTACGAACATCGAATTTATATCGCTCTCACTGCTCTAGTTGTAGATATTTTTTTTTATATTTATATAGAATATTGAGAACGTTCTGGCGCAGGCGTACGATTGTAATGGCGATGGTTGTGGGTTTGAATTGCCACTAGGGGAATGAAATATTTAACATTTTCATTCTGGTATATGTCTGTATTAAAACGGCATCTCAAGATCAATCTCAGACTTGAGAAAGATTTATAAATACGGCTCTTAGACTTTCACAATACATCTATGACGCAATATTTAAATTTAAAACATCGCAATGCGTTCTGTACACGCAAACAGTTTTAAATGCCGATGGAAAGCGTAGCATCCATTTTGATGGTTTTATCACGAATTATCAATGGAACTGATAACGTTTAAGCTGATATTTCATGAAAAATACATGATAAAGTAAATCCTATAATAAGAGATAATAGTATATTCAATTGTTGTTTCTTTTACTTCGTATAATGTTACGTAATGCATGAATGTAACATAATTATGTACTGCGTTGTACAATTAAGAAAAAGAAAGAATTTATGAAAAATATCTTGAAAATAGCATCTTATATATAAATATTAATAATTCTATTAAGATTTTATCTACAACTCCTCGCTCTGGTAAACGACACGCAGGGTTGAGCCCCGAAACTCAACACTCATGTCTCGTAAATTCGGTGTGAGTGAGTGAGGAACGGAGTGTCTTACCATTAACTTCTCTCTGCCTAACATGTTATGCTGCAAAAAGCGTGAAGCTGTTTTTTTATTGCGAGAGTATGAGAGCGTGAAATTATTGATTTTCCATTCCATTTATATATCGAAGTAATAATTGCTGTCAAATGCCTATTGTTCAATTCTTGTCTTAATTTTTTAAAAAAAATATTGATTTTTATTACTAAATTAATGATATATTTAACAATACGGTAGTACAACGTTCTCATTTCATCTAAACATGATAAATATACAAAAAATATTGTAAAATATTTAAAAAAATATCTATTCTATTTTCCTTTTAAATGCTCGAAGAATAAATAAAAATACTCGTATAGCTTAGATCAATCAAAGCAGTCAAAGCCTGCTGAACAACAATCAATTCTTAACACGTACATCATATAAACATATAGCACTAAAATAAGTGTTCCATGACTCATAAAAAAATTACAGAACAAATTTAAAAAGCAATTTTCATTGTAAATACGTCTCAAGGCCAGTTGCATTATATGTATTCGCTAAGCAGTATAAGTAGTCATTCAATATTAGCACAGTGGACTGTAAACGCGAAGGTTGTTGGTTCGATTCCCATTTGGGTTATAAATTATTTTCAATTCCTCGCTGTGGTGCTGCGCGGCGCCAGTCTAGTCAATTGTGTTGTGTGTGGGAAACGAATTATCTTAACACTGGGTCTCTCTGCCTATCCCGCTATATGCGGGAACCAGCGTGAAGCTAAAAAAAAGAAAACCTTGCAGACGTGTGATATATGATATTGTAAGTCACCCCCGACTTTAAAATTGGTCGACAATTTATGGACTTAAGTCATTGAATTCAATTGAAGTCTGCATTGCAAATTTTAAAGTGGAAAAAAAAAGGTCCTCTTATATTTTTAGCTTTCGGACAGTCAAGTGGGTTAAAATGTTTTATATGAAGAGTTATGTTTTATTATAACTAAAAGAACATATGAAATGATCTCTATTATTATATAGGCAGCAATCTCTATTACAGGCAAGCGGGCGAAGCCGCTGGCAGGCTTCTTTCTAGTATATTATACACAAGTTATATTAAAAAAAAATAAAGTTATTAGATTAGACTACACATTTTCTATAGTTATCGTTATCCAAAATAAAATCCAAGTAACTTTAAACGACAAAACCCGCATATAGTCGCTCTCAACTCTGAGATCAATGTTGAGAGCGATCTTGAGATGCCCTTTTCATTCATATTAAATTGGCCTCCCAAGATAGATCTCAGAGCTGAGAGCGGTTTATAAATACGGGTATATAAGTAATATCAGTCGGGGTAATATAAGTCACCGCATATATTTAATTGCGCGACAAATCGTTGTTTCTAATGTAAAGAAATACGACAGTATAGATTACAATCTTATTTCTAAAGGGTAAGTGTTAACAGTTTATAATGTTTACACACAATCGCACACACACACTTATAAGGAAAACACACACATGTATATGATACGACATTAAGACGTCACAATGGTTATTTATTCTAGATTCACTTAGAGAAATGAATTTAAATGAATTAGTATGGATATATTCGCAAGGCAATTAAAAGTTAAAATTTTGTAAATTAAATCAGTTTCACGCTGTATCCCGCACACAGCAGGTTAAGCATAGGGAACCTAGTGTTGAGACACTCCGTTCCCCACTTTCTGCCGAATTTTGGAGGTCTTGCGTGTTGAGTTGCAGAACTCAACGCCGCGCTTTGCCTCGATACCAGAGCGAAGAAATGGAAATATAAACGTAACAACGTAACCTCGATACGTAACAACAGAGTGAAGAAATGGAAATATAAACGTAAATAAATATTTCACTTCCTCGAGAAGGGATCGAACCCACAACCGTTGCTTTTCAGTCACATCACTGTGCCACTGCGCCGTAATGTAACGGCATTATAAATGTCGCATAGCCATTAACAGTAACGGATGGGGTGAATTTTTTTATTTTCCCACTTTTCGTTAAGTTTATGAAGTAGATATAGGGACATTGGTGATATATTACTAGAACTAGAAACATTGGATAAGATTTAGAGGCAGAGTTGATAGCCCTACGCCACGACTGGGAGGAAATATATATATTTTCTTATATTATATATATATATATATATATATATATATATATATATATATATATATACTTTTCTCCTTATGATATGTATAAAGAAACATTTTGTTCCATACACAGTCGACGTTGTTAAACCACATTGCAAGCAATTATATGTGCACGAGTAATAGTTAATACTGTAGTATTTATTCTGAACGTTTTATTAACTTATTAAACACACATAGAGTTCAAATTCTAGAAGGATCTTTCTTATTTTACGTAAGATTATATATTAGATTATTATAATAAATGTATTTTTTTTTTGAGATTCAATGTCTAATCACAATTAATATCCTAGTTGTTGCCCACAGCTTAGTCTGCGTTGACTTCTTGATGCTTTTCATTTATTTTTTTAATATAAATAAATATATATATATATTAAATTTTAAATTAAAATAAACAAAACCGACTTCTTTTCATTTCATTATAAATGAATATAAAATAAATAAGAACATTATTTATTTACATTTACAACGTCTTCTATATCTGTTAGAGTATTATTTTGTAAGAGCAACGTTCGCTTCTACATTGTTCAATGATAACAAAACAAATATTGTATTTAATGCTATTCAAGATATTATTTTCTTCTATTACATTCTTATATATTCTTTTATATTTACAATAAAAAAACATTCAAAGGACATTGAGATAAAAATATGGTTTATTTATAATTATTATTTAAATTAAAAAAATATGTAAGACTCGTAACGTTTAAGCAATTATTTATAATTAAAATAAAATATTTTATATTTTCACTTATCGACAGTTTGTATTTACCTATAGTACATACATACGTCAATACATATATTTTATTTTCACTTACGTCATAGAGATAATGTATTTAATATAATGTATTTTAATCATTATAACATACAGCGTGAAATAAATTAGATAGGTATATTCTAATGGAATGGTTTTACATATTTTTGTTAATATTTTCTTAAGTTAAAGTTTATCAGCCGCATCATAAAAAGGAAGAATCTAGTGACCAATCACTATGTTTTTAATTTTTATATTAAACAGATATTGCTGCTCAGGTCTCGAAGCCCATATTTTGTCTAATTTTTATAAAGCTTTATACACTAGTATTAACATTTAGTCTCTTTTAGTCTCCTTTTTCTCGCTTATAGCAAGGTAGGCAGAAGGAGCTTAGTGTTAAGATACTCCTAATTTTCAAAATATTACGCATGTAGTGGCGGAACTCCACGCCGCCTTATTTGACACCGCCCTCGATGCGGTTGCTTAAATATTAAAATATTTTATAATATAAGTTTTTATCTTCATGAATTCCTTACAGCAAAACAAAAGGGCCCGGTATTTCTTAATTTACATTTTCCACGATAAATATACCAGCGAAGCGGGTGATAGTTCTTTAATAACCCAATACAAAAAATAAGATTCTAACCCACCACTCAAACAAAACGTGAAAAAAGAAAAAAATAAAAAAAACATACCTATGAATAGTAAGATACAGCCTCATTAGCTCAGTGAACTGAGGATCATCGAAGCCCAGCATGTTGCAGTAGTTCGCTGACCAGTCCTTGTTGTCGTCGATAGCGCCAATGCCTTTGCCGTCGCGGTAGGTGTTGCGGTAGATGGTAGCGGCTATGACGGGTAGTTTGGCGATCAAGTTCATGGAATCCTCGTAGACGTACTGTTGAGGATTTATTTAATTTTAATTGTATATTGTGTGTTGGGTAGCGTAACTTAACGCCGCGGGAATAGAACAGAACTTGTCTTTCATAAACAAGAATCGAACCTGCACCATTCAGGTGTCATATTAGTGTCAATGTCATCATTGGATCGTCAAAGCCGTCGCTATTACAGTAGTTGGGGAACCAGTCCTTGTCAAGTTTCATTGTTATACAGTTGAATAACTTGAACCGTTTGTATGTGAACTTGTTTTTACTAACATTACAAAATATTAAGTCGACAGTATAGTTACAGTAATAGTAAAGTCTTTTTTTTATGGTATAAGGACAAGGCAAACGAGCGTTCGGGTCACCTGAAGGTAATCTAATTACTTAAAAATAACTTTAATTCTAAATAAAGTAAAAATTGTACGCTTCCCAATTGTCATTTTCAGTATAGTGTACGCCTTTTAAATAACTATAAGTATAATTTTTCCCTTCACAGTATATCTATCTGCAAATTCTTTAGTTTTACTACAAAAATATGCTTCTTACTAAAATAAAGTGTAAATATCGTAGATACATACAGTAGCTTAAGTGTAAAAATAGATATTTTTTTATTAAATCCTCGCTATTTCAAAGAAATAAGTTTAACAAAAAACCCTCTGGAATCGAACCCACAACCAAAACAACCAACCAGTCGATATGAACAATTTTATTCGATCGCACTAACATCACAGCTGTAAGCATGTGTGAAGTTATAAATAGCTATACACGATTATTAGATACCGGTGACCGTGAAAACTTGAAACTCTAGGACGTGTCTCACCAAACAATGGCTAATGGTAAATGCCCTTGGACTTTGTTATTAAGTTAAATTATAAAGAATTTCGAATATTTAAAATGTAATTTAAAGTTACGAGTTTAACTCCGTATTTAACTTAACTTTCCGGCTATTTGGAAGAATTGTAAGGCGACGGAATAATAAGACACTGTCAGAACTGGGGAACAAGACGATTAAAACAAATATACATTTAAATGGGATTTGAAAACAAAACTGTCAAGCAAAAGCAATTAGGTAAATAACAGTTGCAATATGGCGACGATTAAATTACATTTAAAAACTAATAACGTTGACGTAATGACATATTTTATTTACTTTAGAACATTCTCGAATATAGATACGCTTTGTTAAATTATTGGGCAAAGCCTAAAAAAGGCCGTCGTAGCGCAGTGGCACAAGTGTGACTGTAAAGTGAAGTTTGTGGGTTCGATCCCCACTCGAGGAATTAAAAAAATTATTTACATTTATATTCTCATTTCTTAGCTCTAGTGTCTAGGCAGGGTCTACCACTCATCACGCAATGCCTCCATAATTCGGCGGAAACGGAAGGTTAACACTAGGTTCCCTTTGCCTTCCATTTTATTAGTAAAAAAAATACTTTCAATTATATCTAAGTTATATTATCCGTTTTGTTAATTTTTATTTAGAAGTCAATTATGAGCCATTTTATATTTTCATCAAATATATGACTAAGCTGAATAAGTACTTAGGGCGCTTTACTTAAAAATCGATTTTCCCTATTCTATAAACAAAATCTTCGACTTCAAAGAAAATATAAAGCGGCCTTTATGTTTTATTACATAACGCGACCTTGTCACAGCTCGTTTAGAACTATAAAAACTTATCTCTTATAAATTTTTATATTAACAGAGATTGCTTGGGAATCATACAAATTGAAATCATATTGACGCACTTCATTATATTTACTGCTGCATCGTTGCCAAGCTGTAAAGGTTTCTGACTGTATCCACAATAGTCGTAGGTTTAATACCCATTTAACCATTTAAATTACAAAAATAATATGGACGGTTCTTTAAATTTTAAATTAAGATAATATAAGAGACGGCCATCGTTTTCCACTTCATTCAAAAATGCTAAAATAGTTAATAAATACGGAGACATTTTCTTAAGATTATATAGCGCTAATTCTAGTTGACTAGAAGTCACTACGACCTGGCGGAACTCGAAGCCATACTTTACACAAAGCCATAAAACGAAATTAACTAAAATAAAATCATTCCCCGAACGTATCAGCAAATTTACAGCCCCCCCCCCCCTTAAAAAAACACAGTTGAAACATATAGAAATAATAAAAAAATCTCACCTCCCAATATTTAGACTTGTGTACTCCTTCAGAGTAAGCCTGAACGAATTTGCTCTCGCTGTTAAGTGCTGTTACAGCAGCTGAGAACTGAGACATAGGGTGCAGTTTGCTTGGCATGTTGTTTAGCATTGTTACAACATGAGCTGGCAGCTCGGCCCTGTATAAAAGAATACATTTTAAACATTCGTAGAAAATATTGAAAGGAGAATACTTTTTGAATCTATTGAATCAAGGGATCTTCTTCTGCTAAATAAACTAAGAGATTTAGCTTTGTTTTTTCTTAGAATATAAATATGTATTAAAAAAATGTTAATGTAAAAATTTGACAAATTCGTAAATATTGTGTGGGTTCAATAAACTATTTTTCAAATGAATATCTTATATCAAACACCAAGAAAAATAACAAGAACACCAACCTTTGCGCCCATTCCTTAGACAAAGCCTTCACTTGAGCCTCGGTGGGTATTTCCCCAGTAACTAGAAGCCAGAAGAGACCCTCAGGTAAAGGTTCTTCCCCTCCCTTCGCTTTGGGCAACTGTTGTTGGCACTCCGGGATGGAGAGACCACGGAATCTGATACCTTCATCGGCGTCCAACACTGAGGTCTCCCATACTAGACCTTTGATACCACGCATACCACCGTACATCTACGGTAAAGAAAAAAGTTTAAAAAATGTTAATATTACACGTTATCCTGATCGTCTTCGCATAAGTAAGTTTAAAAAAGATAGATATAGATAAACATGTATGAGTCATGAGGTTTATGCTATAAAATATGGTTTTCCCCGGCTCAAATGATCAAACATTTACATGTAAGAAGTGTTGCTAATAAGAAACATTAATTTAAAAAATCGCTGATACTATAGATATAAGGATACTGTAGGTCAATACACTGTATTATTTTTAAAAGTATGCACAATTTCCTACATACATACAAAAACAACAAAATTTTATTATTTTCAGTCTAGAAGCTATTTTTGCTGATAGAAATAACTCAATCATCATCATAAAACTCCATTTTCCTTGTAAATGACTATGCAATGAGGACGCTTTTAAGGTCACAAGTAATTTTACGATAATTTCAATGATAGCGCATTAAAATTACTGGTTCGAGTAAATTAAAACAGGTAAGTATCACGAGTTACATATTTCTATCAATGGCTAATTGTGAAATGTTTATTTACGTTTATATTTCCATTTCTTCGCTCCGGTGTCGAGGTAAAGCGCGGCGTTGAGTTCTGCCACTCAACACGCAATGCCTCCAGAGATTCGGCAGAAATTAGGGAGCGGAGTGTCTTAGCACTAGGTGCCCTCTGCCTACCCTGCTATATGCGGGATACAGCGTAAAGCTGATTTGTTTTTTTGATTTTGATCAATGGCTAATTCGTTTTTAATTAAAAACACAAATATCTAAATTGGAATAATTTACCTATTTTTTATTTATTTTTCAATAAGTAAAGATGAGATGTTTTTTAATGAAAGTGATATTTTCGGAAAGAAAATCTAAGGAACCAGTGATCCGAACCGAAGAATTATATTTGGATTGGATATCGAGGAAGTCTATTGGCTATATTTAGTTATTACGTTAATTATTTCGATGTACCCACAGCACCTGAAGTAAGAATTGGAGATCTTGAGGGCTCCTGGTGTTTCAAATATATACGATTCTTAATATATTTTATTTGACCCCGCGAGCGTAGCCACCGGTAAAAGTTAATTTTACACAAACTCACCATGTCAACGGTGACTTCGCCGACTTTATCGTTGCCATGCTTCTTACGGAACTCCTTGATCTTCTCCTGTTCTTTGGGGATTTTCTCCTGAAGTACGCTCTTCAGGTTGGTGTGCTCCGCGCTCAAATTTCTTAACAGAATAGTTGCCGTTGGGCATGCTTTCTATAAAAAAATGTAAATAATAAAGATGAGAAAATAAATAAGATATCTAAATGAAAAGTAAATTAATGTATTTAATTGTAGTTAGTAAGATATAAATATCTCACATATATTTTTGTCCTGGGCAAAAGAAGAATTTTTATGATTAATCAAAGCATTACGTGTTTTATGTCCTCGTTTTCAGTATTATTACATATAAATGTTCCTTAAAAATTATTATATACAAATAATTAAATATTGTCACCAGATTAGAAATGTCAGATTCCCCATTCGGTGGGAAAGTTAATCAGTATGACTAGTGGGGTTTCTCCGCAGTACGAGTACTAACAAAGATAAGGGCAACGCGCTTACAAATAATGAGAATTACTATGATATTCTTATTTATATACACGACGATTTTTTGACGAAAAATCTTTTTAAAATATGAAAGGTACTTTTAATGTAAATTATTGACATTTCTTTATTTTTTTGTTTTCTTCTTGATACATGTGCATTAGTTAATATATATTTTTATGAATAATTGGACCTCTTAGTTTTAAATTTGAGTTTTATTTCATTTTCCTTCATTGACGTAGGTGGTCTCAAACTTTTGGCCGGCAGTATATATCATTAGACCTGATAAAAGCTAAATCAGAAAGTATTTACGATTTCGAAAATTAATTTGTATTCACAATTATATAAAATAAAATAAAAAAAAATAAAATAAAAAGCATGAGGACCCCCCGAAGGGCATGTATGAAGAGGTTGATGGCAGTGTACGAGCCGAAAGAAGTATATAGAGACCAGCGTTTGGTGCTCCGTTCTCCCTGACTAGGGGTACTTGCGGGGGCAAGGGATAATGTATGTATACTAACGTATATATTTACAAAAGTATGAAAAACGGATTTAGCATGTTTACATTCTAAGCTGATGATAAATGTTACTCATAAGTTACATTGGCTGCAGTAGGAGGTTAAAAAATACGACTTTATAATTATACTTAATTTAATTAATTTTAAAAAATACAAAAATATAATCTAACTTATATATTATTGTCCTCAATGTTAGAGGAAAAGTATGCGAATGTGAATAAAACTCCGTCCCCATCGTCGTCCACCCGATCTCCTTATTCATCACTTTGTTGCGATCGGCCGCCTATCAGACGGACGCTCGTTTTTACGAAAAATATTTATTACACCTGTGACACCGTAAATGACTATGTAACAAAATTTACATATAACTAACCTACAACGCACTGTTATTTACATTATTATTACCGTTTCAGATTTTACAGTAATACATTTTACAGCAATTCTTATTATTAATTATTTATATTTCATTTTATACAGACAGGAAAAGAAGAACGAAGAATATATTACAAATAGTGTCGTTCTCGCTAGTAAATATTATTGGGTGTAACAATTATTTATTTCCAAATAAATTACATTAGTTGTATGTTTTTCATAATATTAGATACAGAGAAACTAAAATACGCTCATAGATACTCTCTTCGACAAATAGAAGGAAGACAAATTGAAAGGCAACGTCAATTCAATGAAACAATCGCCGGTTAACGGTTAATCAATGCTGGGGCCCTACTCGTGACGCCCAATTCCAATTATCGATCCTCAATAATTGTCATTTCGTACTCTCGACGGCAATAAGCTGGTAAGTCCATTACCGTCATCTACCCGACGATTGTGTTAACTAAGAATTGTTGTAAAATTCGTTAGGATTGTGTGATTTGGTACTCTTGACCACTCTTGACGCGTTTTTGACAGCTAAAATGACAGCAAAATTAGAATTCGGAATCTACTCAATAGCTAAAGTATGCCTTTTAAGAAATTGATTTGTTATTTTTCTCATGTAAATGCCAATAAAATGCCACATTTAGTGCTTACGTGTTGTGTTTTGAGGAAAACATATAAATAAGACATTAAAAACAACGAAATACGCTTTGGTTCGCGAAATTTAAAGAAAAGTGAAAACTATTGAATGTCTGAATGAAAAATTCTATTATAGAGGTGA
>DWGR01003693.1:0-11879 GCA_018247715.1 Heliconius burneyi | reverse complement strand
GGACATGGAATCATTGGCCAGTTACGGTGTTCTAACATTCATCATGTTCCAACAATTGATACAAATATCTATAATATTTGAGTTAATCGGGTCTAAGGTATGTCTAAAAATTCTCATTTCTTACCGCCTATCACCAACTTACTTAGCAAGCTATTTAGCCAAGTTTTCTACGAGAAATTTACATACAGCAGAATAAAATCAAGAATACCGCGTGGTAAGAAGCAATACTGGAAGTGTACTGTGATGGAAGTGATGAACCAAAATATTATATCCTTGTTGGTTATAGGTTTTTTTACCATTACAACGTGGCTAAGTAAGTAGGGGACAAATATCCCCATAATATTTTTAAACCAATCACTATATATATGCCTAAAAAATCATAATTCTTCTAAACGTTCTTTTAAAATAATTTTATAATAAAAAACCTTTTATTTAAGAGTGAAACAATAAAACATGCGGTCTATGATATGCCATGGGAATGTATGGATATTAAAAACAAGAAAATATTTTTAATATTTTTATGCAACGTCCAGAAACCTATTGCTTTGAAAGCATTGGGCTTAGTATCGATTGGGGTGCAAACAATGGCTTCTGTAAGAACTAATATATTTTTTAATTCTAATAGACGTGAATATAATAAATAAGATATATTTTTATCATTAAGTATTCCTTAAGCAAAAAGAATCAAATCATGTTTTTGAATGCAAAACTCAATTCAATACTTCTTATTTGAAACTGTCGTTTTTAAAATAATATTAGGATTTAAATTCAAAAATGCCATCGTGCTTCAGTGACAATTTTTTTTCTTATTTTCTTTTTTCTGTTCTGATAGAGAAAACTCAGTGTTGAATTCCGCCAATTTATGTCAAAATGTCTAACAAGAATAGAAACATTATTGAAAAGAATAGAGACATTGATATGAAGGTGCGCTTTTCGTTCGTTCTGCTTACGTGTATTTAAAAATAAGCACGTATGCTTATTTTTTTCAAATGCTTTATTGACTTTCAGATTTTATTTTAATTTTTTTACAGATTCTTAAAACTTCATTCTCATACTTCTTAATGCTGCGCACATTGGCCGAAAATTAAAACGTCTTTATTTTACTATAAAATTATAATAAAATATAGAAATCAATTAGTCTACACATAGTGGAGAACAAATATAGATGTAGTTTATTTACCGCAACAACTTTTTCCTATTGTATTTAATCTGTATTATTAAGAAAATGCTTAAATTAATACTATTTTAAGCAATTGCTGTGTTATTTACACAGGTAGATACATATATATGTATCTCATATCAACATCAAATAATTAAATTTATTTATTAACATTTTTAATTAAATCAATTTATTAAAAAATCACTTCACCAAATAAATATTTCAGTGCAACAAAGCCTTAACTAGCTTTATTATATTCCACAAATTTGAAACACACATGTAATTGATAATTTTATTAAATCTAGTATTGCGAATACATTAATGTTATTTAATTATCCTTTGTGTGTTAGTGTAATATTTGTTTAAATCAACTTCACTCTGTATCCCGCTGTCAGCAGGGTAAGCAATGGGAACATAGTGTTAAGACTCTTCATTCCCCCCTTTGCACCGAATTCTGGAGGCATTGCGTGTTGAGTTTTGCCTCGATACCAAAGCGAAGAAACGGAAATAAATAATTTTTAATTTACTTGTATAGCAACACCCATCGTCGAGCAGTGGCGGAACTCAACATCGCATTTTTTTTCAGCTTCAAACTGTATCCCGTTGCACTCCCGGGGGAGTGCGTGAAAGTAAGCAAAACACTTTTCGTCAAGGGATTCAGCGCCGTTCAATGAAAATATTAAATATTTAATTTCATCGAGTGGAGATCGAATCCATAACCTGTCACGTGTCCAGTCACACGCTTGTGCTCCTGTGCCACCATTGGCATCAACGTCGCATTTTAATAATTACATTTTTATTTTTAAAAAAAGGTTTCTACCGGATCCCATAATCAGAACTAAAAAATTAAATAATCGAAATCGAATCGAATCAAAACGTGATAACAAATAAAATTTGTCTATAATAGGTACATTTCAATATCCTTCGTCCAAGGCGTTAAATCGAAAAAAGATCGTAAAGATAAATTTGAATTAAGAAGAATTATCGCAAGATTTGAATAAAAATATTATGACTAATCAAGTATAAATAGTGGTAAAAGTTCGATCCCTACTTGGGGAAATTAAATATTTAATATTTTAATTTCTTCACTCTGTTAACGAGTTACGCCACTGAACACAATGCTTCGAGAATATGGCGGAAAATGGAAAACGAAAATGTCTTAACCAGACCACAGTGTCTTAATACTAGGTTCCCTGGTTTCCTTTGTGTTTTTCCTGTAAGACAATTTTTAGAACTTATTGAAAAACAAAAGTTCAGTCGTTATGTTGTATAACTGTCAGATATATAAAGCATATTTTTAATAAACAATAACACCCTTCGTAACGTCATATTTAAAGAAGAGAAGAAAGCTATATCTTAAATACAGGCGTAAAACTACGAACGAAGTGTCCTAACACTAGGATCTCTCTGCCTGCCCCATTCACATAAACAAAAAAGAGTGCAGATAAAAAAAATGGTTACTAGAAGTGGTTACTTTATTAGTTCATGTATATATCATTTATGCTACTGGCAATACTAACAAATATGTACCACTAATAGTATGAATATAACTAAGTTTTGCGTTGAAAGGACCAGTTCCTATGTTACTTGAGAAATTCAATTTCCTAAATAGCCGAGCTTAATTCTAACAGTTGTCTAATATCAAGTTCAGGTGAATTACATGATAAGTTTAACTTTGAAATTACTAAATATCTTTCTTTTATTACATAAAAAGTATGCAACTGATTCTTCTGATTTGGGAAATAACTTATTATATATTTACATTTATTCGCTGGCTCAGCTCGGCGTTTAGTTCCGCCACTTAACAGTCAAAACGCAATGCCTCTAACAATTCCGCAATGTCTCTAAAAATGGGCAACGGAGTGCTAAGTTCTAGTTAATTGCCTCGAGTGGGAAACGTACCCTTAACCGTCGAGCCCCTGCGTTGCTCTTCAAATCATCGCTATATTCAGATATGTATATTTCGTTACGGATTATTACGGAGACGAGGATAATAATGATAGATTTCACTCTGTTCGATTCAGCAATGTCAGTTTCACTGGAACCAGGGTTTCAACGAAGGTCTCTCTCGCATTATCTCTGTAAGGTAATGATCACCTTGCGAGATCTTAATCTTGTCATTAAAATGTGGATCCGGGTCATGAATTTTGTGTGCAATGGAACCGATCAATTGATGTTATCTTTAAACGTTATTCATCAGTTTCATAAAATGTGTATGTAGATTTATGGAAACTAGCATAGAACAAAGCTAGCCCTACTCGTACTTTTGCTATTCACGCATGGGTCACACGTTTTTCTATGATATAATTGATAACTTTTAGTTATCACACATTCAAATATAAAAAACGTTCTGATTTCACAGATTTAGCATTACTTACCTATCATTACCAGGTCCAGGTGGCTACCAGAAAATAGAGACAATTTTCAATTAGATATAATTTTGTCCAGTTTCGATTGCACAATGCTTTTCATGTTTCTTACCCTATAATGGGTTGCCTGATAACTTTTGCTTGGTGAGTTTTGGCTTATAAAAGCTTGTTTAATGTTCATTATTGACATGGAGTGATTAATCTATGGAGTAGTATATCTTATTTGTAAGCTATCTATGCAAGTGATGACATTCTTTGTAGTTTCATATTATATCCTACGCATATCACCTATTTACCAAGCGTGTCACCGTACCGTTCTCCATTTTCAGCCCTATTTTCGAGGCTTTGCGCAAAATGGAAAACCGGTAAAATTTCGGTTATGGGGTCAACTTTTTAGGTGAAAATATTTGGAAATTATATCACGGTCGACAAATTCTTAATAGTCATATATTAAATAGTCATAGCATTAAAGTGTTCTTAAACTAAGACTATTAGTTTTTAAACTAATATACGAGCGTGAGCACGTAATAGAGGTAGCAGGGAATGTAAACTACTAACTTTTAATAAGTTCTTGCATGTCTTTTGTTGGATATTGCGATATGTGGTCAAGTTTCAAAGTGCTCTATTTAATAACCTTTTAATAATTCCTATATTTTACTACACAGGGGATTTGGATTGGAGTGTTTTTGGGGTTGAACGAATCCGAACATAAATATTTCTTATAAACGTCTACGTTATATATAAAAAGGTATATCCTTTGTTTGGAAATTAAGAAACAAGGCAGCATAACTTTAAGTCTTTGTCATTGCTTACAAAACATTCGGAGTTTAACGTCAGTTATGAAATTAATTAGAAGTTTAATATTTGAAGGACAGCTAAATTGCATTTTCCTTCATTCATTATTCAATTAAATAAGTAAGAAGACTTAGCTTGTCTTCGTAAGTGAATTACTTAAGTTTTTTTTAATACTTTAATAAGCTAAAACTTCATAATCGTAAGATATATGTACAATTAAATTATGATTTTATCAAAATCGCTCAGTGCTATGAAAGTATAAGTTAAAACACTCCGTTCTCTACATATTGCCTAGTTCTTAAGACATTACTCTCTCAATGGTGGCTCATGTTAAGACACTCGAGTCTTTACTTTCCGCCGTATTCTGGAGGCTCAACGCCGCGCTTTGCCTCGACAGCAGAGCGAAGATGATAATATAAATTTAAATAAATATTTCCTTTCATCGAGTGGAGATCGAACCCACAACCAGTCCATTTTGCAGCGCACGGCATAAAATAACAAATAAAATCCAATTGCGCAAAATAAATTTACCTTTCAGCTTTATTTGCATATTTTACACCGAGCATCCAGTGTTTCAACTTCTATCTAATAAATCACAAAAGTTTTGTAAACTTTTCTATTTGGGTTTGAGATTTTTTCTACTTAATATATAATTCAACGTGTTGTGAAAGTTAAGATGGATTAAAGAGATAAAAGGAATAACATTTTTTTATAAATAATTTAACAAGAGTCTCTTGTTGTCTTTGCAGCGTCGTCGGCGTGATTAATTTTATCAAGGAAGTGGTTAAGGGGCATAAGTGTGCGACTGTAAACGCTACAGGTTATGTGTAAGATTCCTACTTGAGGAAAAGGAAGTTGGTGTTAAATTCCGCTTCTCAATACGCAATATGTCGTGGATTCGGCGGAATTGTCTTAACGAAGAAGACACTCCTGTCTTAACACTAAGTTTCCACGTTTTCTGCCTACAGTGTTGTGGACGGGATACAGTGTGAAACTTAAGAAGTTTATACAGAGTGTTTTTGTCAGCACTACTTTAAATGAAACCATGATTTTAACTGCTATAAAAACGTGATCTAATTTTAAGAAAAATGAAAATATATTTTTTTCAATCAAAATAAATAATAATATTAAGTAAAATTATCGTTGTAAAATAAAAAGGACGACGCACGCACACATAAACCTATCATAGGGACAGCGCCGCACACGCCTCATTCAGAAATCAAGTCGTAGGTATTGGCGATAAAGTTCAAATTTGTTTAACCTTTAGTATGATTTTCGTAGTAGTAAGTGTTTACATTATTGGTATCTATGCGTAACTGCGTCACACGAAGTACAGGTTTGGATAAACATCGTGAAATAAAAAAACAATCCTACGGCTAAACTGTTGAGGTATCCTGATCAATTTCTTTAGGTATGGATTTGAAATATTTTACTCGATATGCCGGTTCCGTAAAAGGAGCACTAAAGCTTCCTTCCATTCTGTATATTCATAACGATTCCGTATATCAGGGTAATTTATCTAGTATCGAATTATACCGTTCGCTATCTGTCCATGCATTCGACACATTGCGTGGTAGTTGGTGGAACTCAACGCCGCGATTTGTCTTGTTAAATGTAAATAGTAAATATTTATTGATTTACAAAATTTATCTCTGAGTCAGAATAAATAATTAGATAATCTGTTTAATATAAAGAGCATTGAGTGCGCAGTGGCAGAGCATTGGATATGCATGAAAATTGTTGGTTGAATCATGAGTAAGAACAGTAGGTTGATTCTCAGTCAAGCTCATTTTTATACTAAAGTACCTTAATAATTTTGGGATATTTTTACACTGTAAAGCAGATTTTTCAGATGACTGCAAGCAATCTGGTTTTCGAACGAAAAAAAAAAACAAATTGTAATCCACCTTTTTTAATAGCTGACGTGAAAAGAGGGGTTTTGTGTCGGGGTGTAAAAAAAGGCTATGTGTAAAATTACTTAATGAAATTTTTTCGCATCAGTGAAAAATCAACAATTAAAACATTTTTAATATAATGTAATGCTTATAAAGAGATTCAACATATATTAAGAATAACAAGCTTATTTAGAAAAATGGCATGAAAGGACGATCAATGTAATACATATATAACGGACGGTAAACAAAAGAATTTCGTTATATTAAGCCCATGACAGAAATCTAAATCCAACCTCTTAATTCTATAAAAGAAAAAGCTTTGCGGTAATCCTGTTCAATACCAATAGAATCTCAATGAGAATTAAATAAAATGGCCAAATTTTGAATATATCAAAATGGATTTTTTTGATGAAAAACCAATTATTGTGTCACTTCAGCGTCTACTTTGATTTGTGTGGTTGTGAGTTCGATCCCCACTTGAAGAAATGAATTCTTTATTTACATTACATTAGCAAAAAACGTCACTGTTAAAACTTATATCTCAATTCAGTTCATCCTTGAGTTAAAAATGAAATTTAAAGAATTTTTTTTTTGGTTAATAAACCGACTTGCAAAAAAGGACGAGGTTCTCAATTCGTCGGAATCTTTTTTTTGTGTGTTCACCGATTATTCGAAAACGCCTGAATCGATTTAGATATTTTTTGCTTGCCAGCGTGTGAGGTGTGAGGGGAGTCGATTGTACCAAACTTATAATAAAACAAAACTAATTAATGTGAACGGATGCTTGTCAAAATTCAACAGTCAAAACTGCAATAAAATCGTTTAGACGATTCTGAAATTAGCGTAAACAAACACTGAGCTTGGGCTACGCTAAATTCAAAAATTGAAAAGTAAAACATAAGCTTTTTAATTATATATTTATATATATAAAATGTAGATATGTATGTACCAATCGCTTTTTTATATTCTATCCTATTTGCATGTTATTTATAGAACTAAATCGGTATTGCAACTAGAAACAAGTGTCTATATTAATTTTCATTTTGAGAAAATTATTTTAATTAACTAACTCAAACAAAATAAATCACTCTTTGCTATGGAAAATTAAATTATATACAAAAATAACTAGGAAGCTTTTTATTATATTTCTTTTTAGTTTCTGTCTACATCGCAGGCATTTGAGCATTTTGTTTTGATTAGTTTCTAAGAAATTTCTCTAGTTTTTTCAGCTGGGTAGGCAAATTGCGTGCTGGCTAGCGGAACTCAACTTATCTCAATGAAATCATATTAAAAGAAAGAAAATAATTCATGTTCTCGAATAAAAATCAAACCTACGACCGAAATGATATTTAAATTTAGAAAAAGAAGTTTATTCAGTATTAAAAAAAAATGTTCTTTTCTTTTTAAAACAAAATATTATATGTAAAATGAATCATTTGAGATAAAAAACCAAAGCGCTTTTCCACAAACAGTTTTACATAATAATTCGCTGAAATCCTGTTCTGGACACTGAATTGAAATTGTAGTGAATAAATGTTATCTTATCTGCATGTCAAATAAACTGTACTAAATTACCTACAATGTACGCACGTATGACTGTAAAGGAAAAACAGCTCTAGCACTTGTATAGTACCAGTTTATTTATTACTAGAGCTTTGATCGAATCGAACCCATGACCATCGCGTATCCAACTACCACTTGCTATAAGACTATGGGCTTTTATATATTCGGAATAATATTTAATATATAATTTTTTTTAGCTTTACGCTGGCTGCATGTAGTTTTCATTAAGAATTTTAAACTCTTCCGTTCCACACTTTACACCGAATTCTGGAGGCATTGCGTGATGAGTGGCGGAACTCAACACCACGCATTTCCTCGTGACTAGAACGATAAAATAAAAATATTAAATATTTAATTTCCTAAAGTGGTAATCGAACCCACAACCTGTATCATTTATAGTCGCAAGCTTATATCCCTGCGCCCTGACTGATCCACTTATCACTATGTATAAATTTCTAATATCTTTTGATATTTCCAAAGATACTTTGATAAATAGGAGATGGAATTTTGCCAAATCGCTTCTTGTTTATTGCTTATATATATTTGTTGCTTAACTGTAGGTAAAATAAGCAGAATTGATGTATTCAATATTTTCTGTAACTTTTGCTAATAATAGAATATCTATATTCTTAACATTAAATTAATTGTATTCAAATAAGTGTTACATAATGTTAAAAAAAAATTATGTCAAGTCAAACAAAACAAAAGGAATATATAGCCCTTTGAAAAACTCAATTCGTTTCTTCCCAAGGGAGGTGCTCTTTCTTGATGACTAAGTTTTGACTTTCAAGAAATAAGATGTAATACTTTCTTATTGAATAAGACACTTTGAATCACTGGGAAAAGGTTTTTCTTCGTAAATAATTGAAAGGTGAATACATTTGCATCGTTATTATTGTTTACTTGTCTGAAATGATACTATGACTAGATAGTGGGCCAGGAACAGAGTGATATGTGTTTTTTACGCTCACGCATCTAGCAGAGTAAACAGAGGCAGCCGAGTAATAAGACACTCCGCTTCTCACTTTCCGCCGACTGTATTGCGTGTTGAGTGGCGAAAGTTAAGGTTGCGCTTTGTCTCGACTCCAGAGCGAAGAAATAAGAATATTCAATATTTCATTTCCTCGCCTGGCAATCGAACCCACAACCTGTCGCGTTAACATTGACACACTTGTGTCTCTTCGTACGGTAGCTGCGCTGGTCTTAAATTATGTATTTAAAAAAAAACAGCTAACCCTACTAAGCTGTAACAGTGGCGGAATAAGGTATACAGAAAGTAAATAATAATGTAATTAATTATGACAAAATAAATTGATCATTAAGACAGCTCTATCTCTAGAGATTATTATATATTAGTTTCTTGTTTATTAAACTATTTAGACATTTCAATAATAACCATTCAAATTTGTTTTATTTATGAAAATTGTCAAACAAAACCAAATATCCCAGAGTCGGTGGTAAGGATACGAACTTTCATCTCATCAAAATTCTGTCGCTAATATTCTCCTCTCAAGAGACTTCTCTTGGACGACACGTAATTTTAAGGGAGTGATTAAATTTAAAATTCTGGAAAGTTCACATTTTCATTAATCATATACGATAGATATGTTTTTGTTTAATTAAAGTATACTCGTAATGTCAACATTCTTTAACTAAAATAATATAAAAATAGACTGGAAAGAAAGCTATGATTTTTTTAAATATTGAATGATCTTAAAAATTACTGAAATCTTTAACTAAAAGTAGGTTTTGAAGATATTACAAAATTTTATATACTAAGCATACGAGTAGACACAAAATATTTGGCAGTCTTTTTCGAGTGTCAGGACAGGCGCGTCGTGTCTGTAGCTAGCGTAGCAGAGTCGATAACTTCTTACCAATAATGCGTTAGTAAATATAAATAATATAAAACGGCAAGTTATCAATGACAGAAGAAAAAAATGTGAATCTGTTTTTTAATTAAAAGAGTGTAAAATTTTTTTTAATTTTTAAGGGATTTTTCCTACTTTTTAAAAATAATGTAAGTACTTTTGGTTTCGTAATTATATACAAAATGGTGGGCTTGTGTAAAATGGTACTCGTACATAATACATTATTCATAAAAATAATAATTTATATTTTCCCTTTTCCCCGTTTCTTACTTGTAAGTAACATAAATTAATATATTTTTTCATTAACTAACTGTTCTCTTTATGAAGAATGGCTCTTTCCTGTCAAATACGCAAATTAGGAACACTTTTGTCGTTAACCAAATGTGATATACGAGATGTATAATATTGTACGAATTTAATTATACTTAAAACTTACCTTTTTTTAATTTGTCGGCTTCGCGCTGAAAAATTATCCCACATGGCAGGCAGAGGAAGCGAAACGTTAAGACACTCTGCTCTCTACTTTCCGCGTTTGCCTCCATTGCGTTTGCTACAACACAAGAGCGAAAAAATGAAGATATTAAATATTGCAACGAAAATCAACATTTTCCAACATACGATTTATACACATTTTTACGTAAATATATATTTTTTAGATTTCGTTGTAATAGGTTGTATAAAATAATTATATAACATTTTAACATTTCTAACAATATTACTATATACTTCGAAACAGACTAGAGCAATCATTTCATTCCCAAGGCGTGTAATGATTTATAAAATCATTAATTTACGATAGTCCGGATAATAACTGAGTGCTGGATAATCGAGTTTCTACTGTAGTTCTATTTCCATCTGTAAACTAAAAACTAATGTAAGTAGATATTACACAATACGTCCAAAAACTTTTATTTGAAACGGACACATTGTTTGCAAACCAACTACGAAGCCTCAGAGAACGTAAATGGACAATATTATACGGAAATTAGTTACATGCAGATATCACACTGTCCTTGTTGAAAAGTTAGTACGGTGAGCGTGGGTTTTACTCATTCAAAATTTTAATATAAACTTAATTTTTGAGAAAAATAATATTATTTACATTATATGTCGTGGCGCAGCGGCGTGGTCGCTCTGCTGTCGAGGCTAAGCGCAGCGTTGAGTTCTGTCACTCAACACGCAATGCTTTATGAATTCGGCAGAAAGTGGGAAACGGAATGTCTTAACACTAGGTACCATCAGTAACTTCTATAACTAAACTTTAACTTTTATAAAACTAGATATTATGTTATGTCATCATATTATGCTATGTGCGGGATACAGCGTGAGGCTGATAGTAAAATAAAATGACATCGTGGCGCAGGAACACAATCGTATAAGTGTAAGGGTGACAGTTGTGGGGTCAATTCCCATTCGGGAGAATGAAATATGTAATTGTTGTATCTTCTCGGTAGCGAAGTAAAGCGCGCCGTTGAATTTAGCTACTCAGCGTGCAATACCAATTCGTTGGAAAGTGGATAACGGAAGAAAATGAAAACGCATCCGGTATTTTAACAAAAGCCTTTTACCCTCTTACTACCTTTCTAAGTATGGGATACAGAGTGAAACAAAAAAAATAAAATGCGGCGTTAGGATGTTATACTAAAGCCGGGCAGAGAGAACGAAGTGTCAAAACATTTTGTTCTCTGCTTTTCTTCCTAATTAAAGATAGTGCGTGTTGTGGTGGAAGTATATGCCAGAACTCGTCTCCCAGAACAGAGCATAGCTTATATTTATTTTTTCCACGTGGTGATCAAACCCACAATTTTCACATTTACAGTTAGATACTGTCCCACTGCTTTTTGATGGCTTTAATATATGTCACTCAACATACATTATTTCTAAATTAGCCATGAGCCATTGAACCCCGTCCTGCCGAGCAGATTGACAGCCGTAAGCCTAAGTTCGAGTCTCGCTGGGGACGCCCTTGCCGCCGTCGACATCCTTTCAAGCAGTCACTTAGTGCTTGCAATTCCTCAGGGACAGGGTATCTGCTTTCGTACCTAACCAGTGTGGGGGTAACAGCATACACCTCAAATTTGGAAAAAAAGTTATACGATCCCAAAAGACATCCGATGGAAAATAGATTTTTTCTAACATTAAGTTTTTTTGCTTTATTTAAGCCTCGTCGAACGCGGAAGATTTGTAAAGATAAAAAATAAACAAGTTCTAGTTATATGATTATACA
>DWGR01003692.1:0-11881 GCA_018247715.1 Heliconius burneyi | reverse complement strand
CTTTCAATATCATGGATTCCTTAGTTCTGACATCTGTTTATGAATAAAATGCGTCTAATGGTTTGTAGGTGACGACTTAATTGGTATACACGTAAATTGTACCTTTATTTCTGTACTAGCTGACCCGGCGAACTTCGTACCGCCTAACAGTCATTCTTTCTCAAATATAAACTTCTTGAAAACGTTTAAAACTTACATATATCTTTTGATAGAGTGAAGCAATTCCAATTAAATAAAAGTAAAATCTACTCTGAGTTACTTGCATTTTTTTGTATAAAAGTTTCTTAAATTTGTTGTGTAATTTTTACGTGATACGAGTTCACATAAACAGACAAACAGACAAAAATTCCAAAAATGCTGGAAATTGATTTTGTTAGTTATCCTTTAACACCTTGGCTATTTTTTAAATATTTTGAATGTACAGAAACGACTTTTCTACAGATTTATTATAAGTATAGATTATTTTTGTATTTTATCTTTTATAACTTGAAGGAATATGTATACGTTTACATATTATCTATTAACATCATGAGAATGGTGAACAAGGTGAAAATTGCATTTGAAAGTTGGCGTTGAGATCCGTATCTGTCTCTATTGAGTATCTCGCAGTGGCTCGAAAATTGAGCTGAAAGTGGGGAATCTTAATACCTGCTGTGCAGGTGATACAGGATATAAAAAAATCCAAATGTGCATTGGGGTGGTGTGCTATGAAGATTTTCTAAATGACTTCTAAAATACAATACAATTTTTCTTGCACACCTAAACCAACATCCTACGTTGTGAAATCTTACACGAAAACTTTTTACAATACGGTATATAGATAGATAATAGCCGTATTAACCAGACCTAGAGAAAACGCTTATTTATTTTTATTTTACTAAGTCGGGGTACATAGTAATATAATAAGGTATTTTCACGATTTTTAACTCATTTCCAAATAAAATTGCGTATATTTAATATTACACATTTCAAGGAACTTAACGTTTCGAACATTTCGCAGTTCGTGACTGCAAAGTGTTTGAAATGTCGAGTTGACTGACTGACTGCGTGGTCACGGGTGGACTGAAATGGCATCCGTCTGTCAAATTTCATTCCGTAAGAATTTTTGATGCTTTTGTTTTCAGTAGGAATTGAACTTACACACATCATATATAAAATGAATATATAGTAAACTTTTTTAACAAAGTGTTATTCCACACTCAGGAAAGAAAAATACTTATTTAGAATATATTATAAAAAACGTATAAAAATTTGAACGTAGCGGGACTCTTCATCCATCGATCTCTCTTGCCAGACGATAATTCTTAGCAATTATCTTTGGGTAGTGGATATTTGTAAAAATTTCCCTACAGAGATGGTAACAACGTAAATAATTTGTAACAAACGTATAAGAATTTCGACGTAGCTTCATGAGAACGTATGTCTCAGTAGTCAGACCGCCTGGTCGGTTTCCAGGAGGCGCGGGTTCGAGTCCCGCTACGTTCAAATTTTTAAACGTTTTCTAAATAAGTATATAGTAAACGTTTTACTTATAATTACAAAATTGTACAGATAATCGCAATTACTCCAATAAATTGATAATACATTATAACATAGATTGCAAAGTAAATGCACACATTTAGCGGAAATTAGAATGGTCCTCGTGACAAACGAGGCACTACTAATTACTATGTCAATGCTGACACCGCTGACCGTTGTCACTGCAAATTGTCGCGGCTTGTAAAGCTTACTACTAACTTACTCTAATAACTATTATATATTTCAAAGTGCTGGGAACATACGGCAAAATGGTCATGCCTATATAAAAGTATTATTTTTAGTTTACGACAAGAAAACATATTACAATCATTAGAAATACCATTGCTTCTCGATGGCACAGTAGACATTAATATGTCTTATATCATAAATGGAAAGAACAATATATAAGGTTTCATATATATATTTTTGATCTCTTATATAAACTATATACAAATATCTAGAAACACATTATATATAAACACACACAGACACATGGAATAATAATGTTCATCAAGTACCGCAAACTTTTCAAATGTGGACTGTACGCATACTTAGTGATGAGTCATGGTAGCGATTTTTGTATCGCACATTGCTTTTCCCAAACCACAGGGATAAGACATATTCATGTCAAAATTGATTTTTCACAATATTTAAATATCCTCTTTTCGTCTCTCTGTGTTGAGTAGAGGGAACGTCGTATTTACAGTCAATCTTTCTCCTACTGTGCTATATTTTGGATTTTGGACATTTGTCCGCTACTTGATTATTTAATTGAACAACGATAATTGCCTATGTATTACTTGTTTATTATTACTTTGGATTAATATATAATTTATATTAGTCGATTAATTGTACATATTTTAATATATTAAAATAATTTTATTTAATTATAATTTTAATAAAGAAAATTTATTGGCTGAAAGAACTATAAAACTGTCCCTACTGTTTCGACCGAGACATAGTTTTAACAATTAAGTTCATGTTATATTAATTAAATTTCACGTCGCTGAATCTATGATTATAAAATTATCTGTTGAAACATAAAACCGTCATTACTGATGGATATTTTAAATATTTCATTTAAAATTTTACAACCTCTTTTAACAAAATACTCTCAAATTATGGTAATCATTTTCATTACAAGGAAAAAAAATCCATGCACATGAGCCACGGTCTACGGTGTTTTATTACCAGCATATGTATAAACAGGCATGCCGGCTTGCCGTGACAACTAACGCGCATCTCTGCGTGCCGCGTCGTTAATTACACTCTGGAGCAAACTGGAGCTATTGTAAATTGGTGTTTGCAATAATTAAGATAGTAATTGTATTATGTGATTTTGAGGATGGTTTATTTTAAGAAGATTTTTTTTATCAGCTTCACGCTGTATCCCTCGTAGAGTAGGGTAGGCAGAGGGAGCCGTTGCTTACTTTTCTCAGAATTCTGGAAGCCTTGTGTGATGAGTAGTGTAACTTAACGCCGCGATTTTATTTACAATATTAAATTTGGTCAAGTGGGAACCAAACCCAAAAAGTAATAACTGGCCTAAGTGTGCATATGTGTGTAAAAGCGGTTGTTTAAAAAATATTTACAAAGCCTAGGTGTGAAATTTTGATATGTAAATAATAATACCATGGAAATTATATAACATCCGCTGCTCATGAGGGAGGCCTATCTTCTGCAGTGGACGGCTTTAGGCTATATTTTATATCAAGACCAGTCATGGTTCAGGGGCACAAACGTTGAACACGACGATTGTGGATTCAATTCCCTCTCGGAGGAGTGATATACGTAATATTTTACTAGCTCTAGTAACAAGGCAATGCGTGATTTTGACCTCCTGAAATATTTAGCGGAAAATGGGAAACATAAGTATCTTCACAACAGGTTCCCGAATTCCTACTGTTATGAACAGGATATAGCGTGAAGTAGATTTTTTATTTGACTAGCTCGTTAAGGCTCTATGTAGTTTATACGATAAAATATAGATTTTGTGCAAAACTTAATTATATTAGAACTCCTTCTTCATCCTGGCATTAATCCCGGCTATTGCCAGGGTCAGCCTACTCCACTTTGCAGGTCTTTAGCGTTCTCGGTGGTTAGACCATTGGCTCTCATATCCTGCGTCACGACATCCAACCAGCGCTTTCTTGGGCGTTCGAGAGGTCTCACTCCAGGGACTGACTTAGCAAGGCACTTGCATCCAACGTAGTTCCTAGACCGGTGCCTAGCGTGGCCAAACCATCTCAGCCGACTCTCTTGGAGCTTATCCGCTACGTCACGGACTCCAAGACTACCTCGAATGAACGTGTTGCGTATGCGGTCAGACCGCGTTACGCCGCACATCCATCTCAGCATCTTCATTTCTGTGACGCGAAGCTCCTGAGTGTGCCGAGATAGTGTTGGCCAACATTCGCTGCCGTATAAAAGAACCGGTTGGATGATGTTCTTGTATATCAGACCTTTAAGTTATCCTGGGCGGTATCCTGCGATCGCAGACCACACCAGTGACCTCCCGCCATTTAGCCCAGGCAGCGCTTATCTGATTATAGACATCGTGATCGATACCTCCAGACTCGTGCATAACGGATCCAAGGTACCTGAACTTTTTCGACTTAACAGTTCAGGACCGATATGGATAGCGCCCGAGTCCGGGCTCCCGCAGGCCATGTACTCGGTCTTCGACACATTTGGTCTAAGACCGCCGTTCTCAAGCGTACCCTTCCACAGGTTCACTTTACGCTCCAGCGTCGGTTCTCATCAATAAGTGCTATATCATCGGCATACATCATCAGCCATGGAGGCTGGTCTTAGATGTTAGCTGAGACAGTATCAAGCACCACATTGAACAAGAACGGACTAAGAGCCGAGCCCTGGTGAACCCCTACTGTAATCTGGAAGGGCTTAGTGTCGCCAATAGCATTCCTAACCATAGAAGCGGAATCGTGGTACATGTCTCTGATAATCTCGATATAGGCCTCAGGGATCCCTTTGGATCGCAATTCCCACCAGATGCACTGACGAAGCATACAGTCAAAGACCTTCTGCAGATCTAAAAAGGCCACATGCAGAGCTCTCCTTTTTTCTCTGTATGCCTCTGTTCTGTCTGTTCTGAAAGTGAAAACGGCGTCCATAGTACCCAATCCTGGCTGAAATCCATATTGAGACTCAGAGACAGTACACTCGCGGCGGAGCCTGAGGTTGATCATGCGTTCGAAGTGCTTCATGATATGACTCATAAGCTTAATGCCCCTATAACTACCACATTCTTGAACACTGCCCCTTCCCTTGTAAATAGGGGTAATGAAGCTTAGCCGCCACTGGTGTGGCATCTTTCCAGTGTTCAAGATATGGTCAGTAAGCATGAGCACACCAAGAGAGCCCAATGATTTCCACGATTCGATCGGAATGTCGTCAGGTCCCACCGCTTTTCCATTCTTCATGCGTCGAAGTCTTAATTATATTAGAACGTCTAGCTATAAAGGCATAATTTCTCAAAAAAAAATTTTATAAGCATACTAGAGTAAACCAAACTATATCTATATTGCAATAAAAACAACATAAAACAATAGCAGTAACTTTTTATATCTGTCTGTCATATTGATCGTTGTTATAAAACTCCCCCTCGGCAAGAAGTCTCGGATTTATCGAAGTTACCCCATGTAAATAAATAAAGTGGCAAATCATGCATTTCTTATAAGAGGTTACCCAACGAGTGAATGGTTTGAAAAATTCTATTGGTATTTATATATTAAGCTTTAATAATGAAAATATTAAAAAGATAGTCAATCTAATATTCCAAACGTTATTGAGATTAAATTAAGTAGAAGACAAAAAATCACAGTTTCGGAATTAGCAATTATTTGGGAATAATACATTTTTTATTTAACTATGGCGAAGTAAAAAGAAGGCTTATTATTTTGATCAAGATACATACCGCTATAGAAGTTCATCTGTTTCCCTTTAACTTATAAATATGTATCAAAAAAAAATAAAAACAAAGGTGTGACTGTACAAAGGTGTGACTATAACGCGACGGTTGTGGGTTTGATCCCCACTCGAGGAAAGGAAATAATTATTTACGTTTATATTTCCATTTCTTCGCTCTGGTGTCGGGGTAAGTGCAGCGTGGAGTTGCAGCTGCCACTTAACACGCAATGCCTCTAGAATTCGGTAGAAATTGGGGAACGGAGTGTCTTAACTATACAGCGTGGAGGTGATTGTTATATATTTAATATATCATTCATCATTTCAATATTAATAATATCGAAAAACTGATTGTTAATATGCAAATTTGTATACAAGTATTTCTGTATATTCAATATAGCCTTAAGACCATAAAGCACAATACAAATGAAACAGCACAATAGTCAAACAATTTATCTAAGTCGCAGATTCAATCAGATTAAAACACATTTAACATTGGATAAAAGTTCTATTTGGGAAACGGGGAAAGAAATATGGCGCAGGTAGCAGGGTTTCAATTCAATCAGCTCCCTTTGGTACCTTTCGCCGCCCATGATTTGATGGGATTGTTGGAAATCAGAATAGCTTGAGAAAAACTTAGTCTATAGCCTGTAATGGAAATATCGTGTCGGTGGCGGTAAATGGTAAACTGATGTTGAAATACGATTTGGATTCTTTTTTATACTATAGTATTATAGTAATATTATGAGCTACGATGGGTTGTATAATATTTGACATCATTTCTCCGTAGCTTATATATATATATATATATATATATATATATATGTATATTGTCCTTCAATGTACAGCGGATGGATGAGAATAGTTTAAGACTGGGATGAAAAGAATCTACAATTTTATAAAAATACCATAAAATTTGGCTATAATAATGTTTGGCTATATAATTATTCTATAATTTGTATTTATGTTCTCTAAAGTCATTCATTGACCACTGGGAAAAGGCTTTTCAAAGAAATGCTAAAACTCCTGCAATTGACAAGCTATGCCCCTTATTTCATACAAAGACAATTCATTAATGCATTTGAACTTGATGGTTTAACAATGACATGTGATAGATGTGTAGTAATGCTTGTCAATTTGCGACCATGCGATCGTAAAATGTTCATTTTTTATAAGCACACTGTAGCAGGGTAGACAGACGGAACCTAGTGTTAAGATACTCTTCGTCGACTTCTAGAGGCATTATGTGTATAGTGGCGGAACTCAACCTCGTGCTTTTGCCTCGACACAAAAACGTAAAGAAATTTTATTATGAAATATTTCATTTGCTCCAGTGGGAATCCAACCCACAACTTGACGCGTTTACAGGAACACGTTTATATCCCTGTACCATTTATAGGTATGGTTTTACAGTTTAATATTAAAAGGGGTGCAGTCAATGAATATGTTTTCTTATATAGAGGACAAAACGAGAAAATATAATGACAAATTAATCTATCAGCTAATGTTTTAAAGCTTATGGCTAAATATGGATTTAGGCCCATTTCAGACAACTTTTTATATTGGTAATGTGGATGATTATTGAAATAATATATATTTTTTAGTTATTTACAAGGTTAACTTTATTGTATCAACAATATGTATCAACTTGTAATTATTTGTTATCTTTTTTTATCAAATTTCATTAACATTAACGAACAAAGCATGGTGATAATAGGACATAAATAAGTTGAAATGACTTTCACAATGCTACTATTTATTTCTGGTAGAAATTTCTGAAAATTTTGTAAAAGGCACGATTTGGTCACAAGTTATTTATAACTTTTGTATTGTTACTGTTTTTGTAATGAAATATAGTATCGTAGTATCCATTGCTAGGAGTGCGAACAGCGAAGAGGCGGAGCGGGCCAGCTCGTCTATTTGTCAACATCATTGCGATTACGTGAATGTCGTCCAAATAAATTGGATCTTGTTTAAAGACTACTAGATTTATTTTGTGAAGAATGTTTGCATCATTGTGTGAATTTTCACAAATGGTAGAATATTTGTCATATTTTTTTAGCGTCTCTATGCAGGCTGAAGATAACTTACACCGTATAGGAAGGAAGAAAAAAAGTCAATATTGGAAGCTTCTTGATAGTTTTATAATAAGATATTGTCTCGTGTAAATTAACTATTTGTGGAAATGGAGGAATATGAAATGGATTGGCTAATTAGAAATTACGTAACATTTTTTTTTCGCTCGCTCTGATTCTCCGTCGCGCTTTTTTTAAATTTTTTGGCATTGATAGTGAAGTACGCTCTCTCTATTTTTACCAACTCTACATTTACGTTTATGACATTTCCAATAAAAACGATTTGGAATAAAAATATCAGTAAGAGGAATACAAGGCTATAAAAAAAGTTCAAGATAACCAAATAATAAGAAAATAGTTTAATGTATAATTACTTATAACATACGTGTATTTATTAATAAAACTATGAAAGTCAAGAATATAGGACTAACAGCTAACTAAGTAATAACCTCTACCACTTACTACGTAGTATCTCAAACGTAGGTAGAGCGCGTAGAGGCGGAGTGTTTTACCTGTAGGTTCTCTCTGCCTACTTTGCTAAATACAAGATAAAGCATGAGGCTAAAAAAGAACACTGTTTTATCATGAAGTTTTCTTTAACGTACAGAATATGTTTACACTACGAGTACAGTGTGGCTCTGTTCCAATGCAATTCAAAGAAACATCCCACTTCCTTCGTCAATTGCAGAAAACAAACAAACTGTATACGTATATAACCCATATCAAGCATACATACGAGTATATAAGGACTGGGTTGCGGCCTTCACTATAGCCAGATATATAGATTCTATATCTGCGTTTAGAACGTTTACGAATTTATATAGCTTTATTAATAAATGTAGATATAGCCAAGTATTGAACCAAGGAGTACGTAACGTAGTAGATTACAAATCATTAATATCTGACAAGAAACTAAAGTTGTGTGGTGAATAAGATATATTGTCCACAACAGTTACAAAGTCGCAGATGGCCCAGATTAAGCTTAACTCATAAATAATACATTGAGGTAGTGAAATTGAAACTAAATGCATAAGTTTTAAAATTAATTTTCAAGTCGGTGTTTCCGATGTTTTAAATAAAGGAGGCCGTTGTGGCGAAGCGGCTCAAGGGTGTGACCGTAACGTGATGGTTGTGGGTTCGATCCTCACTCGAGGAAGTGAAATATTTATTTACGTTTATATTTCCATTTCTTCGCTCTGGTGTCGAGGTAAAGCGCGGCGTTGAGTCCTAACAAACAACACGCAATGTCTCCAGAATCGGGCAGAAAGTGGGGAACGGAGTGTCTTAATACTAGGTTCCCTCTGCTCACCCTGCTGTGTGCGGGATACAGCGTGAAGCTGATTTAATTTTTTAAATTTGATTTTTAAATTAAAGAGGGAAATGTATAAGTGAAATAATTTTTTTTTGCATATTGTTAATAAACATGAAGGTTTGAATTTCACATCTTCTATTGCCTAAAAGACTTCCTTTATCCAAAATGGGGTTAAAGCAGGGTTGAGTTTCGCCATTAAGCACAATAGTCACGGTAAAAGAGAGAAATCAGAAGATAAATGAGAAAATTGAAAATTGGTGGCATTTAATAATGTTATGAAATCCATAACAATGATTTTAATTTTTTGTGTGTTTGTCTGTGTACCCTAATCTTAGAAAGTTCCCATAACATTTAGGGTTAGTTTTATTTAAATCGATTCATACATCAATAAAAATTATGTCAATATAGAGCGTGCGACAAAATAAATATTCGATTTAATTAACTAAAACTTAAGCCTTTTCAATGTTTGGATATTGTTAATAAATAATATCATTAAAAGTAACATAAGTGATTCAGATGACAAAATTAATAAATTTGTAGTACAAGCTATATACTATCTGTTATCTACTTAAGTAGATATATCAATAAGAAGATAGAACTTTTCTTTATACTTTTTGTCTTCTAGAAAAACCTCCATTACCTTTTCCTACATACAATATTATGGGCCACAAAAAGTTATTACATTATTTACACCGACCGTATTGAAACCTTATAAAAATCCTTCCGTAAACTGAATATTTTGACGCCTATTTACCCATAGTGATGGGTCAGAAAGCCGATTGTCGGTCGCTTAAGGATACGAAAGAGCTTTTGCGTGTAATCCACTAATATGAACGACTTATGAGGGATCTAACTTATAATGTATAATTAATCTAATATATTTTCATATACTTTAGTAATAATTGTAGCATGCGACTTAGTTTAGCGAATAAGTAATAAACAGAAAGTAATAAAAGGATTTTTTAGGTTGATTTAGTTAATTTCTATTAAGATATACATATATATTCGTTATAATATTTCAAAAAATAAAATATATTTTTTTTTTCAGATTACATGATGTCTACCGACGAATATATTAATAAAAAATTTCTGCGCGTTATATTTTTTTACTGACCAATCGGACTACCCATGATGCATGGTCATGGAACCCAAATTTTGCTATGGCAAAGAATTAAATTGAATATATAAATCAACTTCACGCTGTATCCTGCACACAGCAGAGTAGACACCCTCTGTGTAACGTTGTGTTAAGACACTCCGTTCCCCACTTTCTGCCGAATTCTGGAGGCATTGTCTGTTAAGTGGCAGAACTCAACGCCGTTCTTTGCCTCTACACCAGAGCGAAGAAATGAAAATATAAACAAAAAATAGGACATATTTTTCGTATGTTATTCTGAAATAGTGATTGCTTAAAAATGATGTTAAATATTAATAAAATTACTGTTATATTATATTTAACAAACATTAAGCTTAAATTAAATTTCTGCTTAAACTTATTAAGGTGAATCAAGAACAGGCTTCTATACTCGTATATATTAATAAACATAGATAATAAGCTGGGGATTGAATGCTCACTGTTGCATTGACAATCCTCCTATCTCCCAGTCTCACGCTTTTCTGCTGTGAATTATCCAATAAATTTAATGAAAATTTATAGCTGAAGTAACTGATGTATGAAAATTAAAGATAGAATAGAAATATAATATATATATTATTTTATAATCAACGTGTACATAGCAGGCTAGTATTGTTGATAAGATTTTATTAATTTAAAGCCTAGGCTTAGATAAAATTAGTTCTAGAAGAAAATCACAATTGCTGGTCAAATTATAATGATTTTGAATTATTTTGTACTATTGTATTGAAACCTATAATTTTTTATTTGGTTTTTTCTTTAACCGTACACTTTTTTTCTTAATATTTTATATAGACAAGGATTTTAATATATTATTTTTTTTTCTTACATAGGCTTCGTAAACACCCAGCACAGACTTAATAAATGAATAAACGTATATTTGTTATTTAAAAGTCTTTATTGATATTTCTAGAGCTACAATTCCACAGCAATCGCCTCTAATATATTTACATTGGCCAGACCCAGAACGCTAAATGAGTATAACCTACAAAACCTTTATTAACGTTAGGCCCAGAACACTAAGACGACATGACCTAAAAAAATATTTCATACTACTTTAATTAACCGCTGCCGTGTAAAAACGAAATAATTGAATGGAGTTACACAAATTGATTATATAAATTAATTGAAAAGGTTCCATATAGCACAACGTGACATGATTACCCTAATCCCGTCAACTCGTTAACGTATAAAACATTAACAAGGACCGGGACGCGCCGTGAATGTTAAAGTTACCACCTGAAAGTTTATTTCATTAGTAAATCTTAACATATGTAAAATATTATGATATATATTCTAAGGATTCCCTCGTATAATGATCACAATCAATGTTATGACTTATTTGAGTAATTCAGTAAATATAAGTAACGAAAACATTTTTTGTGATTTCAGCTTCACGATGTATCCCGCATACAGCAAGGTAGGCAGAGAGACTTAGTGTTAAGGCACTCCGTTCACTTTGTACCGAATTCTGGAGACATTGCGTGTTGAGTGGCAGAACATAACACCGCGCTTACCCTCGATACCAGAGCGAGGAAATGGAAATATAAACGTAGGTAAAAGTGTTTCCGTTTTCCATTTCTCGCCGAATTCTTAGGGTATTGCCTGGTTGGTGGCGGAACTCAATATCATGTTACCAGAGCGAGGAAATGAACATAATATATAATTCAGGAAAAAAATAAGAATTACAGCTTTTTAGCTTTTAAGTAACTATTTGTATAAATGTTTAGAAAACATTATACAGAATAAGACGTGTACTTTTCTTTCCAAATAAATATTAAAATAAATATCGCATTTATCATGGGGAGTGTTCTGAAGAACTGTTTGACCTGTTACCTGCCGCTGAATTTTCCAACCGCACAGTACGTCACAAACTTAAATATCATCCGCACCACCTGGATACGTGGCACTCTA
>DWGR01003691.1:0-11881 GCA_018247715.1 Heliconius burneyi | reverse complement strand
ATCCATAAAATTAGTCTATTTAAGCAAGAATATTATCAATATACTTTAAACTCACCCTACAGAATCCATTCTCGCATAAAATACTACAATTAACATAAAAAACACAAATTGTTAACAAAACAAACAGCAAAATACGTTTCGCCGCCATTTTGTAAATTGTACACTGATTAGAGGAATCATTTCATTGTCGACATTGTAATTATCGGTATGATTATCTATAATTGATATTTAAATTTGTAGAATAATATTAATCAGATAATTTTAAGTGTCGGGTAAGTTCAAGTGGCTGATAACGGTGAAGATTGAAAGATGGACGCCAGTGTAAACGGTGCAATGTGCACCGAAGTTTAAGAGTTCTGAAAAAATATATAGTTGTTAAAAGATTTGCACCAGCTACTTGTAGCTCTGTCCTCAATGGTTTGGGTACGTCGAACGAATGAGTGACGAAAGAAAGGCAAAAAAGATCTATGATGGAAAAGTGTGCGCTAAGAGAGCTAGGGGGAGACCTCGGTTGACCTTCGAAAACACAGTATCAAAGATACATGAGGAAGCAAAACAGTATTATTTAAAAATACGTTTTTAAATTAAAGATTATTTAATTTTTATCTCACTTTTAGCGAAAGTATTTCGCTTTTCATAGAGATAAAATGCGCTTGAATGCGTATACAAACCACTTTGATAATATTGGAAAAAAATAATAATTTTAATTTCTCCGCTCTGGTAGACCAAGGACGGAGTTGAGATCTGACATTCAAGTCAACGCGCAATGGCTCGTGGGAAGACTGGGAAATTTGGGTTTGCTCTGAAGCAAAAAAGACGCGAAAGAAGCTGTTTTTTTTAATAGAAAAAACAACAAGTTATTCAGAAATTAATTTTGTTCTTCCTAAAAGAGGATATAATATAACTTCATAATCATTAATAATGATTCATTATATGTTTTTAAAAGTGATACAGCAAGGCTTGTATGTGCTTTTGATTGGTGACCTTTTAAATATGATGAGCATCTTCCTTATATTTTCTTTTTAACTATTTACTTTCTAACTACAGAAAAAAGTAAAAATGCTTTTCTAGGCAGCAAGAAAATCAATATTTTTGAAAAAGATGTGTTGATTTCTGGGTAGTGGTTTGAAAACTTTCCGGCCGGTTGAAACTGATCAACACTTATGAAAGGGTGAGAGTATAATTTAATCGAATTTTATGACCACTTCAACAATACGTAACAAATAAATCGGAAGTCTGCTGTCATCAATTGGATTAACTCAATGATGCACTTCAATAGAAAAGGCTAAAATTAATCGACAAAATAGATAATGTGTGAGACCACATACAAATTTGGTCGTTCACCAAAAACTTTTATAGTTTCAATGGGATACAATGCTGCATCCACAATATTCTCCAGATCCCCTTAGATTATTGTTTATTCTGGTCTCTGCAAATTGATTTCGTTTTTGGAATGTATAACATTTTCTCCAAAAATCGCCTAGATCAGTTCTTTGTCAGTAAACAATAATTATTTTATAAGAGTGAAATTATGTAACTACTAGAAAGAAAAGAGGGAGAAAAGGTGGTGGACCACAATGGCAAGAATATTATTTGAGAAAAAAAAGGTCTAAATATAGCCCAGTTGTATGCTCGTTTTTTTTTTTGATTTGATGACTACTTTGAAGACTACCTTCTATAAGAATAACGATGAGTTTCGAATATTATCAATCTAACAGTATTAACGGTCGCATGATCACAGCCTATATGTTTTTTTTATTATCACTCTTGTTTTTCAATTTATCTAACTAAGAGCTATTATTCCGAAATTAGTGCCTATTTACTCTAACATGCGTCCAGCTTATGTTTTAGCAAATTTTTATTTCTAGCTTAGAAAAGCTTTCTCTTTTAGTTCTTTATTTTAACTATACATTATGACTTTAGAAATAATAAAGTATAATAACTGTAAAGATCTCTTGGAATAGTAATAGGGGTATCCAGCGGTACCCAGTATACAGATACAGATAGGCTTGTTATATATATATTAAATATTGAATTCAATTATTATAATAATACATTTTAAATGAAGAACGAATGAGTCAAAGTCAAAGTGATAGAGACAAAACACTTTCTTCGCTTCTTTAATTTTTAATAAAACTTCTTACCTTATATTTGACTTAGGGCTTGGAAATAATAGAAACACACTATATTTTTTTTTTACTTCAACCGTTCCATTCCGTTCATTGTCTACAAACTCACTGATGTACAGATATTGAACAAAATTATTTAAAACGACAACTATCGAACCTATTCACACACATTCTAGAATTCTAGCTAAGCGAAAACCACGCCTTAAAATTAAAAACAAAGTAAAATTATATTTTTTATTTATATGTAAACTTAATACTTTTACTAGAGGCAAGTCCGATCGAAGGCTGTAGGCCGAGGTTCGAGCCCCGCTAGGGTGCGCCCCTGTAGCTTTTGATTTTATTTCTCACAGGCGGCCATCCAGTGCCTGTTTATTCCTCAGGGAAAGAGTACCCTCTTCCCTACCCAACCGGTGTCGCTGTAGAAGCCAACTAACTAGCTAACAGCATTAATGTCACATTCGAAAAAAAAATTTACTAGAGGCTTGTCGTGGCGCAGAGGCAAGCAATAATTCGGCGTTAATGGTACCGGAGTGTCCACACTGGTCATCCCAAGTTCCCTCAATCTACATTGCTACGTGCGGGATACAACGTGAAGCTAAAAAAAATTATTTCTATAAATGATAAAATGAAAAGCAAGACAATTTATTCTTCGAGTTACCTTACCGCCACGCCACTCTATAGTAAAGATAAGAAAAAATAATTTACTAATACTATTCTTACATGAATTCATCACATTGTAATCCAGGCTTAATAAAATACACCTGAACAAACAAACAACTAGAGCTCTTTTACATCCATTGTTTAAATAATTATAAAGATTTCTTACTTATGTACGTTAGATATAAGATGTGTCATATAAATTATCTATAATGCGAGATTTAAAATAAGATAGGTAATTAAAAATTATGCTAGATATAAATGGGATGTCGTTACTATAATAATAAAAGGTTTTCTTATTTAGCCGAATGCATCTTACAAAAATACAAAGATAAATAAATTAGAATAACAAAACGAAAATATATTACAAAACAATTATAAATAAAAAAACAAAAAAAAAAAACAAATATTTTATACTTAATATACTTGGTTAAATAATATTCTACTGATTCACATATTTTGTTATTTTCCGCTCGACGGCCGCAAGTCAAGATTCGAGTCCCGCAGGGGGCGCCCTTACCGTCGTCGACTTCCTCACAGGCAGCCACTTAGTGCTTGCATTTCTTCAGGAACAGAGTACCCTCTTCCCTATCCAATCGGTGTCACTGTAAAAGCCGATAGGGCTAACAGCAGTAACCTCATAATCGAAAAAAAAGTTATATTTCTTTATAAATAAACAAAATTATATTAATATGGCTCTAAGAACTGTGTGAGTCTACAACACATTTTGGCATTGACTTTTCTTCTTATTTTTACTGTGACTGTAATTTACTTCTAAAAATTAATTATTAATTTGCCGGAAAATGGATAACGGAGTATGTTAACACTAGGCTTCTTCTGCCTACCCTACTACATGAAAAAAAATATTGAATCGAATAACAGTGGAGCCAAGTGAGTCGATGAGGTGGCGCAGCAGCACAAGGTGTGACTGTAACGCGACAGTTGTGGGTTCGATTCCCACTCGAGGAAGTGAAATATTTATTTACTTTTAAATTTCTTGTTTTTCGTTCTGGTGTCGAGGTTAAGCGCGGCGTTGAGTTAACCACTATGTTCCGTCTGCCTACCCTGCCGTGTGCGGGATAAAGCGTGAAGCTGATAACAGTGGAAGCAAGAAATAAAAATTTTAATATAACAGATTATAACTATAGATGTAATTTAATTATTTTATAAAAAAAAATATTTTTTACATATTTGATAGTAAGTTAAGCAATAAAGAAAAACAACCTTAAAATGTAACGCTAAAGACTTAAGTGTAATAAGATCACCAAAATAAAAAACAACAGAAACAAGCATCTAATTATACCTAATCTAATATTATTCTCATCTCAGAAATATTCCATTAACCTAACTCAAACAGTTACCTAACGATATCGCTATCTGATAAGAGAACTGATAACAGGGTAAGTGACATTCTAATCAAATTTAGGACGGGACTCTTGTAGATTTTACTAGATATTACTAATACGATTGCAAATATACTCGTACAGTGAAGAAGTTACGACTACGAACGTTAGCGTTTATAATTTTTTTACCACTAGCTTTATGCTATATCCGTCATATAACAGGATGGGCAGAGGAAACCTAGTATTAAGACACTCTCTACTTATATTCATCTTCCTTGGTCTGGTAATAAGACAAAGCGTTGAATTCCGCAACTTAATGTTTTGAAAATTGGCCGGTGGTAAAGGGCAAACCCTCTTTGGCAAATGAAATATTTAATGCTTGTTTTCATTTTCGTGCTCTTGCGGCAAAACGCGGTGTTCAGTTCCGCCAATCAACACGCTTTGCTTCCAGAATGTGGCGGGAAGTGGGAAACGAAAATGTCTTAATGAGGACCAAGTGCCTTAACACTAGGTTTCAAGATCTACCCTACTATGTCCGAGACGCAGCGTGAAGCTAGAAAAAAGAAAAGGAAAACTATTTTAGAAAATAAATACAATATTTGGTATCTTCATATCTTCTACAGCATAGCAAGTAGACCCAGCATCCGTTCATAAAGAGAGCAACTCCATGACAGTGTTTAGTGTCAATACTGTCGACGGATAGCTCTCTTCATTAACAGATTATAGGTGCTTCTTTGGACGAAGGCGTCGGTTTCCAGATGTCGAAGGCTTTTCAAATTATTCGTCTCCAATCTTTTGGTGTTCTGGAAAAGAGAATTAAAATGTATTACTATTTCGTGTGATTTTATATTGCTTTTAATAGAACTTTCGATTATCAAATGTAGGAAAAAAATAATTTAAAGCTAGTGACTAGCGATTGTGTGCTTTATTTTAAAGGCAACTGAGCAGCTTCAGCCTTCATTTAAAAACGACGGAAAGAAGAGTGTTTAGATACTTCGTTCTACTTGACCCGAACTCAACACCACGATTTCCAAGAGAAGCTATCAGAGCGAAGGAATGAAATTAATTAAAACATAATTATTCTCCCGTATAGCGATGGAAAACACAAGGCCCTAACATAGTCCTAAATTTTGGTCCAAATAAGAAAGTCTCCCTAGTAAGAATTAGTAAGAATAAAAATCTGATTCACGCTGTATCCCGCACAGAGCAGAGTAGGCAGAGGGAACCTAGTGATAATTAACTATAGGCGGGATACAGCGTGAAACTAAAAAAATCAAACTCCATATAAAAATACATATTCAAATGAATTACAAGACATATCCAAGACAATAACTACTTAAGAAACATAAATTGTTATATTTAAACAGTTTAAAGTTTCTATGACATCACCTGTAGCATATTTTAAAGGATAATTTTGCTATTTAATATTAGTCTTTATTCAGTTATGATAAGAACTACTCTCAGTGTCCTATATCTGAGGTGTAAATTGGAAGAACACGCATGTTTGTTCAATTTGACGCTACCTTTTCTTTTTAAGGCGCCGCGGCTCGCTTGAAAATATTTTTGTTTGGTATACATTTGAAATACAGTCACATATACTAGTTTGGTATTGGGTTCGATGGTATGCTTAGCCAAAAAACCTATAAGGCTCGGACTCCACCAAAGCGGAGACGAAACAAGCGGAGAGACGTCATCAATAGAATTTCATTATTCACACATCTCGTCTCTAGTGGAAAATACTAAGCTTGTTTTGTAAGTCTCCGCTTTAAATTTCTCCGCACTTATATATAATTCGGCGGAATTATGTGATTTTATTTTAGGTTCATGCTTCTTTATCCGTCGCGTTAGCCAGAGAGAACGGGTCTTTAAGCTCTACATTCTCTACATACCTTCGCCACTGTCTGTGTTATATTTTAGTTCAATTGTTTATAAGTAAGCTATGTCGTAGACAGAAATAAAAATTACCCTATACTTTTACCTGTAATAGGTAAATAGGTATATACCTATATAATGTAGACCTAGAGTTGTATTTAAGGATTTGTCTGATTTGCCTTATTGATCACTGACACGCTCGGACAGCTATCATCAAAAAATAGAACAGAATAAGAGAGAACATAACAGAAACTACCTTCATATTACACTATATTTTACATTTTACCACAGCGGTGATATTCACAAAGTCATTTACATAAACAAACGCCGTTGCAGTAATATGATTTAGTGTGAATACACAATTGAATATAAATTCAACATATAACAGCCGGCCAAGATTTATAGTAAGAGCCAGCACGACGTCCAATCGTTTAGAAACTGGTGAATACTTCTACTTTACTTGTTATATATCTTAAATTTCCTTTCAAAGGCTCATCTAAATGGAGGAGAGATCATCGGCTAATAAGACAGTGGTCATTGGCTCGACCAACTTAGATGTAGGTAATGTTTCTTTGAGAGAACGTCGTGTTAAGACACTCCGCTCTTCACGTTCCGCCCGAGTTCGTTATAATAATCCTAAAAAAATTATACTCTTTCTTTCTTTCGAAGTACCTGATAGTCAACTTTTTAATTGATCTTGACAATGTAGACCATAAAATCTTGGATTTATATAATTCCTAGCTTCCTAACATCATATGTAAGTTGTTAATTTTTTATATATCTATTGTATAAAGGATATTCTTGAGGCTGTCGTGGCACAGCGGCAAGGGTGGGACTGTTTCGCGACGGTTATGGGTTCGATCCCCACTTGGGGAAGTGAAATATTTATTTACGTTTATATTTCCATTTCTTCGCTCTGGTGCTGAAGCAAAGTGCGGCGTTGAGTTCTGCCACTCAACACGCAATGCCTTCAGAATTCGGCAGAGAGTGGGGAACGGAATATCTTAATACTAGGTTCCCTCTGCCTACCCTGTTGTGTGCGGGATACAGCGTGAAGCTAATTTATTTGATTTATTTATTCTATAAAGATATTAAGAATAATTCCTAAAAAAATTATCGTTCGAACGAAAAAGTTTTAGAATATTTATGCCAACTGTGAATATTTTATACAAACGTACATTTTATTTTTTTTGTACATATATTGGTATGCAAATAACATTTTATTAATACATACAAAATTCAGAATACAACTTTATGACAGACGACAGACTGATGACGAAAGCTTAGAAATAAAATTTGAGTGTCAAAATGAACTGAGGTGCGGAGCCAAATTCTCTCTTTTTTTAGATAAAATTTACTTATACAAATACAGTGTCTTAACACTAGGTACCCAGCTTCCTTATGCCAACCCTATGTGCAGGATACAGCGTGAATATGGGTATATCTAGAGATATTTTCCAGGGAGGACTGAACTTTTGCTGTTAACAGATTTGTATGTGTAAATCGTTTTTTTCTTATTACAGGAGAATTTTTTTGTTAGTAAAATTTCTGGGGTGGGCTCAAGACTATTCTAGGGTGGGCACGGACGACCCGACCCCCTTTATTTCTACGCCCATGAGTGTGAAACGAAACGAAAAAACATAAGGATACGTACATTTTTTTAAGCTTTACGCTGCATTGCGCATAACAAGGTAAGGCCAACTGAGTGTTAAAACGCGTTCGATATTGCGTGTTTCCAAGAACAACTGGTTCGAATTCAAAAAATAATTTTGTGTTAAAAATTCCACTAATCCAGGGACGCTATATACATCACGTTAGCTACCTGTGATCAAAGGTACTTGAGACACTAAGAACGTTTCTTGTTACATGTATCATACATAACGAGTGGGCATAAAGTTATTGCCATTTAATCATGCAGGAAAAGCTACGGGTAAAAGCTAGTTCGATATAAACATATAACCGTAGCTGAATTTTTATATGGAATTCAAATATGGTCAGAACTAATCTGTTATGTGCAAATAATATTTTAAAATATATTATTATTCTTTTTAACACACTTTTATTAAGTCGTGTGACTAATGTAATAAAATCTAAGAATCTGAATTACATGCAATAATTGAAACTTGGCTGTAATATGTTGATTAGGAGAAAATACAATATGTACCTTAGTACCATCGAGCTGGTCTGACGATCAATTGTAAGGTGACTTATGGAACCTTGGACTATCTGCTGCTACTAGTGAACATATCGAGTTTGTGCTCGTTACATTCCTTTTTTTAATGTATTCTGTTAAAATAATGTATTTTCAGTTTTTTCAGCTATTAATTTATTGATTGTTAATAAAGCCATAATTAAGTAAAATAATATCTAATATCGAGTAAATGATACAGATTGTGGATTCGATTCCTACTCGTACAAATTAAATATTTAATATTTATTTTTCTTCGTGCTGTTGCTCAATATGCAATATCTTCATAGGTATTCAGCGGGAAATGGGGACTGGAAGTGTCTTAATTGGATCGGAGTATCTTAACACTATAGATATAGAAATTAAATATTTAATATTTATTTTTCTTCGTGCTATTACTCAATATGCAATATCTCCATAGGTATTCGGCGGAAAATTGTGACTGTAAGTGACTTAATTGGATCGGAGTGTCTCAACACTAGGCTCTCAGGTTCCCTATGCCCACTCTGCCATATACGTGGAGCCAAATAGCTAATAATACCTACAGCATACCTATACAATTAACGTCTTCAGGCGTAGGTAGGTATTTATATGTTGACCAATAATAAATTATTCGACATACTCGTATATGTAGGTATCTAAACTAACCTAAGCCTAACGACTTTTAGTGAGTAATGCTGATTAATATAAAAATGTATGTAGTACCTAAATTATAACATGTGTCTGTGTGCATAAATCACTTTTATTTTTAAATATTTGATACCTACAAATGTAACGCTGCTTCACGCTGTATCCCGCTTATAGCAGGATAGAGAGAGAATCTATTGTTAAGACTAATTTTAAAACATTGCGTGTTGAGTGGCGGAAATCAACGTCTAAATGAAAACAATTCATCCCCTCGAGTGGAAATCGAACTAACAACCGTTCCGTTTACAATCTGCTAAAGCATTACAAATTACTTTAATACACATATCTTTATATGTATTCTAAAAAAACATTTCTTTTCTATATAATATTTATGGTAAAGTGACTTTAAAAATGTTAAACAAATATTAAAATAACCTATATGGTATGAATTACATATGTCAACTAACAATTTGAGCTAATATCGAATCTGTAACCTAACGGTAGCTTGGGCAAGCCGACAATCAAATTAGGTGCTCGTGAGATACCAGTTTACGTTATTAGACGTGTAACGATAATTGGTCAGCATTCTAAGCTCTTATATTGACATTGACCGAATTTAGATATGTGTAGTTTAAAATATTGCACGCTGCATCCCGCACAGCATGTGTAAGCACATGTAGGCAGAGGGAACCTGGGAATCTAGTGTTAAGCCACTGCGCTCTCATTAGGATTCAGCTCCTCAGTTTTCACTGGGTTCTGTACGCATTGAGTGATGAGTGGGGGAAACAATGAAGCTGCTAAAAACGAAAATTACATGCCTACTTGAAATTTATCTAAGCCGAAATTTAAAATAATTAGGTATAAATAATATAGGTACTAAAAAACACGCAGTTTTAACAGAACACGTAAATTATGACTAATATATTGGGCATAAACTAAATATGTAAAGTTAACTGCCACACAGTTAACACAGTTACTGCCAACTAGTAAAGTTGGCAGTCCAAGGTTCCATCAACCATCTTGAAATTCCGCCAGCAGCTCGACGGTCCATAATATTGTATTGTCATTTAACATACATACATGATACAACAATTAGAATTGAATTAGAATTTATTCTTTAATGTTGAAGAAATAAAAATATTATGAAAATATTTCATTGAAGTTATGAATGAAAATATTTAAAAAAAAAAACAAGAGTCAACCACCCTGACTCAAGATACCTACCAGCCAGAGTTACGTATTAAATTTAAATAAAATAAGAGTAAAATGAAACACAATCGTGTCTCCTTCAAGGATGCTCGGACAGTTCGAAACGTATTGAAACGCAAATGTCTTAGAAATATCGTCGGATTGTTTCAGCTTATTTACATATCTGTAGACCATTGTCGTTTCTTAACTAATTCTGTTCGTGATGCAACAGGTGACCCATTTAGATGATGGCATGCAAGTGTGACTATTTTTTTTTAATTTACTGTATCGGTTAGTATAGGTAGCCATAGCTTAGAAGGCCTTTTTAAGTTTCATATGTAAAATAGTTCAATGTGAAATGCAACTATCAGATGCTACAAGCTTGTAAAGTTTATATTTTGTAGATTATTTATGTTTTTTTTAATATATTTATATTTTTTACCTACTAAAAAAAAATTCGGTTGATATATTTTTTAATGTATTTTTATGTACGATTTTTATTTTTTATGTGCTTGTAATTTTCAACTATGTATTTTTTCAACTATGTAAACTGTATAAGCATTTTTGGGCAATTTAGAAAGAAAAATACCATTTTGAAGATCTAAGGGTCATTAGAAACATAACTAACTAGGTTTAAGACATATTATACTTGTACGTCGGAAAGGAAAAAAAATAAACACTGAACACAGGTTCCAAACATAGGTTCCCTGTGAGTACCTTTTTAGAAAGGATTTATCAAAATTTTTAGTAGATAAAACGAGAAGCTAACGAAGTTGCAAACGGTACTTGATTATACAGTAAAAACATCTTCACACGCAATTTCTTTAAACTTTAGTGCCTTAGCACTAAATTCTCTCCACCTCTCCTGCTGAAATAAGCATATATAAGCTAAAAGGAGACTTTGATAATATTTCCATTTTCTATTTCTGTCTGTATACGTACCTAAATATTTAAGTGAAATATATAATGCTTAGAACGTAGCTATAATGACTTCTACAGGTGCCTACCTAAGTTTGTTTTATGTCTCTTTGAAGTCACGCACGAGACAATTACTAAAACAATGTACGACATGCATAATATATAAATATATTAGAAAATATACATAAAGTAAAGATATTGTAATGGTTTTTCGATGACAATCGTTAACATCTTCATTGTAGGATTTACTTTGCAGTTTCTATTTTTTCAAAAATCAATTTAAGTTTATTTTTTGTAGCTTCATGTTATATTTTTCACGTAGCTGGGTAGGCAATGGGAACACTCTGTTCGCATTAAGACTTCCATTTTCCTCTTTCTAGTGGCATAAAGCGTTTTGAGTGGCAGAACTTTACGCCACGTCTTGCTTCGGTACCAGAGCGAAGAAATAAAAAAATACAGGTTCACGCTGTATCCCAGCCAAAAAAACAGGTTCACGCTGTAGACAGAGAGAACCTAGTGTTAACTCCGTTCCTCGACACCAGAGCGAGGAAATGGAAATATAAGCGTAAATGAATATTTTACTTTCTAGAGTAGGAATCGAACTCAAAACCGTCGCGTTACAGTCACTCCCTTGTGCCGCTGCACCATGAAGAAATAAAATATTAAATATTTCATTTCTTCGACTCGAAATTGAACTCAAAATCTGTCACATTTACAATCGCACGCGCCACGGCTGGCCTCACCTAGAATTTCATGATGTGGTTCTTAAAGTTAAAGAGGAAGTGTGCTTTTTAAATATAAATATTTTCTTTATCTATTATATCTTTAAAAGAATAGGTTGGGTACGACAAAATGGTGTATCCTTATGTAATATAAACAACTATCTACTAAGTTACCACCTGTATGAACAGACTGACATATTGTTTTATAGTTATAAGGAATTTAAGCATTATTTATAA
>DWGR01003690.1:0-11882 GCA_018247715.1 Heliconius burneyi | reverse complement strand
GCTCCGGTCTCTGCATACCTCTTTCGCCTCGTCCACTTTTACCAATTTTTTTAAGCATGCCCGACGAGTCCTCATTTTTAAGTGACCTTCTTCTAGTACCGAATTGCCATTCTTTCACCACTCTCAACGTACTCAAAGGAACAGAGCACAGTTTGCTTCATACTCAGAGTGACATCTTCGGTAATACCTGTTATTTTTGTGTCTTTTCATTATGGATGTGATCAGTTATACTGACTCCGCATATCCTAGGAAATGACCGCGTCTCCACAACTTTCATATTTTATAAAAAAAAATCGTTTATTCTTTCTGTATTTTTAATATTTTAGCATTAATTTTACTACTTGTGAGAATTAATGAGTATAATTGTAAAAGTGACAGTGAGAGTTGTAGGTTTGATTCCCACTCGGAGGAATACATAATTTAAATTTTTCATATTCGCTCCTTTTGTACCAAGGAAAGTGCGGCCGTGGTTTCCGCTAGTGAATCATAGCTTAACCTAGTGTTGACATTTTTTACATTTGTTAAAAACTTCCTACTCTAGGTTTCCACTGCATACCGTGTTATATGCCGGATACAAGCGTGAAATTAAAAAAAAAAATACTTCCCAAGTTAATTAAACTGATAGCCCTATGACTTGCGCAGTAGAGACTTAGGCCTCTTTACTGAAGCTGTCGCGATAAGTTAATTTCATATGAGTCACAATGAGTAACAACCCATTGTGGCCACTTTATGCTCTATTTATGTAGTTTTTAATCTAACAGTAAATTAGTTTGTAATGATATGTTTATATTTCATTGCAGGCAGAGAAAAAATAGTGATTAGTCACTCCGTTATTAATTGTTAGATAATTTAAAAAAATACATAAAGCAGCTTCACGCTTTATCAAGAATATAACAGGATAGGTATAGGGAACCTATTGTTAAGACATTCCGTTTTTGCTTACCGATCAGCTTTCGCGTAGAGATGCAGAAACATTGCGGGAGATTCGGAATTCAACGGTTGATATAGGTATATTATACAAAATAATGTAAGGTATATTCATATTGCTTACGATTAATTATCCCCATAATGAACCCACTACATCCGTCTAACTAAGCAAAGCTGCATATGGTTTGGACAATATTCCCACAGTGTATTATTACACATACTCGTAGATATGAGTCAACATGTTATTTGTTAAGTCGTAAGTAAAACGACACGTGTATGGGAACTTTCATTGCTCAAGCATTTTAATAAAGCTGTATGTGAAACATACGACGTTTTTGTTTTCTTTAGATGATAACTGGGTATACAGCTGGTTGGACTGGGTAGCATTATCAGGACGAGATAGTACTTCACGTCAAAACACCGATTGGCCTTTATAGGGCCCAGGTTCGGCCTCACATGGAGTACTGATCTCATCTCTGGGCTGGTGCACCCCAATATTAGTTTGACCCATTTGATCATATATAACGTAGATCCGTTTGAATCATTGGGGACCCAATAATCTGTGAAAGGTTGGCACTTATGCTTTGCTTAGACACAGTACGTTACAAGCTTAAATATCGTCCTCACCACCTGGATACGTGGCACTTTACTACTATGCGGCTCTGTTGAATGGCCTACCTGTTGTCTCCGGGTCAATACGACATGGGTACCTTTTAAAACCGTATCTATATCCACCTTAAAGGCCGGCAACCCATCTGTAGCTCCTGTGGCGTTACACAGGTTCATGGGCGGCGGAGTTCACTTACCACCAGCCACCAGATGGGCTCATATGCCTTGTCCTTTCAAATTAACTTAACACCATATCTAGCATATAGGAAGTCTGTTTTTATACCAAAACACCGAAAACAAATGACGATTTTCGAAATTTTAAAGCCTAATTCGTAAGGTTTGAAAAATGCAGTGTTAGGTTACGTAACTTAACATTCGCTTCCAGTTGTCTAAAATGAGTGGAATGTGTAGAACAAAGTACCTACTATTATAGCTCCTTACTCGACATGAGTTCTTTAAAGTTCAGAAAAATCATTACTATTTTAAAATTATTCTTCAGATTATCTAATTCATGGATCTCTCTCATCTTACCTTCACAAATATATAACTGACGGAGCTTAACAGCGCAAGATCTCTAAGTAAACAAAAAAATGAGCCCCAAAGTTCGAACCTTTACCTATAGCGTATACAAGTAATCATATTCAAACAAAGTGACATCCTATATTATCCTACTAACATTATGAATGTTAAAAATTCTGAGGATGGATGTCAGTACAATTTTCACGCCAAAATTACTAAACCGATTTAGATGAAACTTTTTATATTATTTATATTGTACATCAGAATTAACACAACGGCCACATTTTATGCTAATATTTTGTATGATTTGGCTGTAATATAACAATATGTTTAAGCTGGCGAAGCCGCGTTAGGGTCGTTGGTATAATATAAACTTTCACAAAATGAAACACAGTACAGCCATATAACAAAGTCGGTGAAAGCACTAAAATTATACACTAGCCGGTAGAACAATAGTCGTTCCGGTAGTGCCCACCCTGTATAGTCACGGCGTTGTGACTCCTAAATGGGTCACGGGTTCATTTCGGTTTAAAGGTTTAACTTGTTTGTAGGATTTGTTTAAGCATAATGAGTATAAATAATAACATTGTGGGTGGCAAATTTTTCGTTCTGTTGATAGAACGCAGTGGTTGTGAATTTGATTAACGTTTGTGGCAATTCTTTTTTACGTCACGCTGCTTGCCTCACTACTAGGGTTGTCTAATTAGTGAAACTTAGATTTTCAGATTTAATTCGATATAAAGGAGAGTGAGGCCGTCGTGGAGTAGCGGTACAGCGTGAGAAGACTGTAAACGTGACGGTTGTGGGTTCAACTTCCATTCGAAATCAATTATTATTTACCTTGCTCTGGTAACAAGCACTCGATATGCAATGCCTCGAGAATTGATCGGAAAGTGAGAAACGGAGTATCTTAACCTCGTAGGTTCCCTCTGCCTACGTTGCTATAAACGGGATAAAGCGTGAAGTTAGAAAAACGCCCCGTTTGTAATGAAAAATATCACAATGTATAATCGATTCGATGCTCGCGCCATGCATTCTTGTTTTAACGGAAGAATACATTATTTATATTGTTCCACATTAAAATAAACGTATAAGCCTATTAAAACACTATAGTGCAGCGGTACATCTAGGTGTAAACAATGGTTGTGGGTTCAATCTTCACTCTGGGAAATGATTATATTTTATAATTTTTCAATTTCCCAGTCTAGTAGAGAAAGAGCGACGTTAAACACGCTTAACTCAAAAACTGCTGGTTCAGCTTACATATTGTTTGTGTCTGATAACTCATTTATCTCCTCTTCTTTGAATACGCGGGCAAAACTGAGCGTAAAAGCTAGTCATAGTATAAATCCATACAGCATCGAATCTACTACGACCATCCTTATACAATACTATACCTACACTTTGAAATCTCTAATATACCAAGTTACTTTCAACATTCAGTACATTCTTGTTGACTCAAAGCTTCAAATAGTTGTTTATGAATAGGTATTTCAAATAGCGCTTTTGTTTTAGTATCAAATATAAATTGATATATTTTAATACTAGCGGCCTGCCAGCGGCTTCGCTCGTTTGGCCCAGCCATTATAATTACGACTTAACCATTGACTATATAGATATAGATTGCTATGTAATTTTCGCAGGCAATTAATTAAAAATTAATTAATTGCCAATTAATTGGCAATTTTAATTTTTTTACCTTGTGGTCATTCAAATGACGATATTTTTTTAATGAACTGATTTTCATGAAACACACTTAAGATGCTAAATTGTGGTGAAAGTTTGAAGTAAATCGGTTCAGTACTTTCGAAGATTACCGTGACCATACAGGCAGACAGACAGACAGATAGACAGAAATTCAAAAACATACTTTTGCTTTCTGTTTTCCTTTTAAGTGTCCTTCTATCCATTTCAGTCAAAAATATTAAATGTACAGACAAAATAATTTTACTGTTTTATTATTTATAGAGAATATCAAGCGGAAGAGTTATTTTGAATGCGCTAATCTCAGGAACAGAATGGCACTTCGAATTGAATTGTCATAAGCTCTACTACACCATGTTAATAGAATGTGTCATGTATTATACGTAAAATTTTAGTTATTTCTATTTATTCCTAGAGGCAAAGCTGCGTGTTAAACCTACTAATATTATAAATATGGAAGTTTTGAGTGCTGAACGGATTTAGATGAAACTTTACAGAAATATAGCTTATATATACATCAGAATAACACGTACATTTACTTAAATATTTTGTACACTTCGGCAATAATATAACAAAATGAAGCGGGCGAAGCCGCGAATTATGCGCTAGTTTCTATGTAACTTACAGCTACTAGACAAGCGACGACTACAACTTAAATAATCATGACTTCATCTAAATCCTAGGGTTAGTATCCTTCAGTTCTAAAGTCAGTGACCTAAGTTCAAGATAGCTGATCGCGTCTGGATGAAATGTAAAATTAAATAAACATTTTAGAATAAAATTATTCATGAGATTTTTAAAATGTTAAAAATGTTGTATAATAATGAATGGAACTACAAACATTTTGTGAGAAATCTGATATTAAAGGCATTCGTAGGTTCAATACGTTTTCAAATCATTCAAAATCAACTATCTGATAATAGGTGCGGTGTTGAGTTACACAATTCAATCCACAGTGTATTAAAAATTGAGCGGTGAGAGAGAACGGAGTGTTTTAGCACTAGGTTCTCTCCGCTCACCCTGCCATATGCGGGATACAGTATGAATCTTGATTCATTAAACAACTTGACACACTATCGTGACATAGTTTAGTTTCTCCGATCTCATGATGTAAATTTGGTTTTGGTTTTGTTTCCACTTATCTTACACACATTTGTGTTTGTCTTTTCTCTCGGTCTTAACTGCAATTTTCAAAAACATTAAAAATCTATGTCTATATAGATAAAAAATCAAATAAAAACATGCCTTTCTTACCGAAGCGCTCGATGATACTATATTATTATCATGTCACCTAAGCTTACTTTAATCACTGCCAAGTTGCATGATGATACAATTATAAAAAGTGGGTTCAAAATTCAGTTTATTACATTTTATTAGACATTTATTAGTAGTTAAAAAATTACATATTAAACATTTATGAGTCGACCTAATAAGAGCGTGAAAAAAGAATTTACTTATAAATAAGTATAATAATATAATTATTTGAAAATTCAGTGGCGGTTCTCAACGCCGCACATTATCTTATCGGGGCCATAAAATTAAAAAAACAAAACAATTGCCCCCGAATTAGAATCGAAATTGAGAGTAAGAAAGCTTCTAATTTAGAAAAATCGAACTTATTATCTCTTGTATACTTTAAGCTATGACGTAACGTCTGGAAGGCCACTGGCTTTAGTACTTTAGAACATTCACCTTTGATTATTTTCACTTTAAACCTAGACAGATGCAATTTGCTTAAATTTTTAAAACTACGAAGCCTTCGTATCTCTGTGAGCAACGTTTGAAGGGCAACACGACAGTTATTGGTTTGATTTGTAATGATTACGTTTAATTTTTGTTTTATTTACACACTGGCAAACTAACCGCGGCGTTAAGTTGCGACTTGCACCGCTCAACACGCAATAGCTATAAATTTCTACAGAGAGTAAGGTTATAGTTTCTATCTGCCTATTGGTTTTTTAAACAAGTACTTGTGGCATAAAGTGTTTTTTTAGTGTAGGCAGTAAGAACTCTCTCCTCTCCGGATATTGGGACAAGTTGTTACGGTGTTTAACTTCGAGCTGTTATTGTGAGTTGCAACAGCTTAGAGTTATTTATTCAGATTGAGTTACAAATTAGTATAATATATATTAGTAATATTGTGTACATATAAATATATTCAATGACTATAAAATGTATGCAATTATTTAAAAAAGCAAACATTTTTTTATAGCATAAGACTAGGTTCCCTCTTCACGCTGTATCCCGCACATAACAGGGAGGACAATGCGGGATACAGCGTGAAGCTTACAAAACTATCTCCAAAAAGGGCAAAAATTTGAGCCAAAAGCGACGACATATGTTATTATCTATAAAAACATAACTAAATTAGCATTTAAAATGTGAACCTGTTAATCTACTAACAATTACTGCGCCACACGGCAGTTTTTACTTAGTAATTTATTATCACTTTGCTATAGCCATCGACGTTTTTACTAAACCGTTTTCCCATCGGCCGTGATTGAGCCGCCATTTTAAGTGCACTACTTTCACTCAACCGGTTTAAACTTTCTGTGTGCCATATTTTTGAGCTTCACGCTGTATCCCGTATATAGCAGAGTGGGCAAAGCAAATTTAGTGTTACGGTCAATTAATTTTCGACACATTGTGTGATTGGTGACGAAACTTAACGGCGCGTTTTGTCTTGTTACCAGAGCAAAAAAAACAATATAATTTATTACGGGAATCAAATACACAACCGACGAGCTTGGAGAAATAAAAGAGACTTTTACGTTTCTCTGCGGAAATTAAAGCAAGTTGTTGCGGTGTTTAAATTCCCGAATGGGCTAATATAGATTAGGTTAGCATTATTAGTAATTTAATCGCGCTTTGCCTTGTTACCAAACGGCGGAAATTAAAAAAAAATCCTCTGTGTGGTAATCGAACCCTCAACCATCCACCACAGGAAAAATCAAACATTGTCCCACTCCGCCACGATGATTAAATAAAGAGCTTATTACTATAAGTGCTGGTTGTAGCTTTTATGTAGAAACCGGTCTTTCCAGACAACAAAGTGTGCTAAAATAGTCTCAAGTCAACTTTTCTTGAGTTATTTTTATAAAGAAGCTTGGGTTAGGTATGTACGTGTATTATAAATAAAATCTTTTCTTCTATACTAATATTATAGAGCTTGAAATATTTATGTATTAGATAGTCCATTTATCGAGGAAGACTATAGATTCGAATATTATAAAAATTAAAAAAAATATTTACGTTTATCTGTCTCGTCGCTAATTTGGGAAATGATTGAAGTAATTTTATTACAAATTTCGTCATCGTTTCGTCATTCGTCAATTTGGAGCCGTCATGGTACAGCGACGCAGTATTTAACTGTAAATACGACTGCTGTGAGTTCGGTTCCTATTAATATCTTGAAAATTATTCCTAGTAATATCTTGAGAATTAGGACGGTGTATGGGGAATGGAGTGTCTCAACACTATGATCCTTTTATCTACCCCGTCATGCACGAAGGTAGGTTGGTTATACAGGCTGAATCAAAAAAAGAACCACTTTCATACAAATCATATAAAGGATTTCATTTGAACGCGTTTGTTTGTCATATTAAAAATGAATTGATTCCGCTCTGAACTGAATAGTAAATTTAAATGGATTTTTCATATGTTTTTGTCATTTAAATATATTTTTCTTTTTAGAACAATTCTTTATTCTTTTGATGTTGGAACGAGGAAGGCTATATAATGCAACCCACAGTATCTGAGATCAAAGTTACCTCCTACACATAAAAGGTGTCATGTCTTATGTCATGACACAAAGTCTATTTATTTCCATTTGACCACGAAAAGTCGAGAGTAAGAGCTAGTATATAATATAGATATAACCCAGTTGGAATTCGTCATCGAAAACCTAATAACGTAACGTTATTATTAATAATTGAATAGCATGTATAATATGTACGCTCGACGCCATATCGGCGCAGCTGGAATATATAATATACAGGATTATACCCACGCCATCACGCAGCGGTACAGCGTTTGACTGTAAACGCAATTCGTTGTTGTGTATTCGATTCCTACTCTGGGGAAAGAATTAATTTAATTTGCCTCGCTTTGCTATAGGAGAGATATAGCGTGAAGCTTTTTTTTAAATATACTAAACTCATAACTTATGCGGAGAAGGGAGTGTCTTGGCACTACCTTGCATTACAGCGTATAAAATATATATACAAATACAAAAAACATAGGATTTTGTTAGACAACATTTACCTAACATATGTATTTTATAATATGTAGTGTTGCCCCCATCCCAAAACTTCGGCTTGCGGCCGTCGAGCGGACTGGCTATTTAACCAAAAAACTGCCTAGCCTTGTTAATATTTTTATTTTTTATTGTATTCCTGTTTCTTTAATATTTTAATTTTTTCGCTCTAGTAATGTGGCAGAGCATGGCGTTGAGTTCCGCGACTCAACTCGATTGTGATTCCAGACAAAATGATTCCAGAATTCGGCAACAAGTGCGAAATGGAGAGTCTTAACAATATTTTCCCAGTGTAGGTAACTGGGAAAATATTGTTAAGACTCTCCGTTTCACCTGCTATGGAATACAACGTGAAACTGTATCTTTGATTGAGTGTTCTATAAAGCACTATTATTATTATCACCATAGCAGAATGACTTGTCAATAGATTCTCCGCCTACCACTGACTACATGCATTTAAATATAAAAAAATATTTAAATTAAAAAGCGTATTCTTTTAAAAGCCATCATGAATTCACATTTCCACTACCTCCAGCAAAAAGAGTATAATAAGTAAACGACCGTCGCGTACATTTTGATCATTTTAGTGATAATGAAGCTATGTTGTGTTACTTTTATATCGTACGATTGGTATACGATACGATATCGGTTTGACATTTTTTTTATATTTTAAGTTAGTATTTTTTTTGCAAAAAACTGGAGAAAACGTAGAGCCAAACTTTGACGTTTCATTGTTTCATATAATTTTTGCGAAATTGCGTGTTGAGTGGTGGAATTCAAGGGTGGATATTGGATGTAGAATCAAGTGATCTTTTTCTCCACTCTTTATTTATTTGGACATATTTTATATTAAATATTGTTATAGTAACGACCCCGCTCTTGAGTACTACTGTCGTACCATTGCATAAGTAAACTTTTGTTACTACATAATCTACATATTGTTCTACATAACTATTACGACGTGAAGTAGCAAAATTTACTTACAGTACACAACGCAACCGTTAAGTATAGAAAGATTTTCTCAGTTGCGTCATAATATTTTTTCCTGGGGCCTTCGCGACGAGGAAGCACAAGCAGGTGACTGTAAACGCGATAAGTTGTATGTTCTATTCCCACTTTGGGATTGAAATATTTAATATATTCATTTCTTCGCTCTGGTAACCAGGCAAAGGGCGGTGTTAAGTACCATCACTCAACACGCAATGCCTCGAGAATTCGGTGGTAGAGACGGAATTGTCTGAATAGGGATAGGAGTGTCTTAACATTGGGTTTCAGGTGCTCTCTGCCTAACCTGCTATATGTGGGACAACGTAGAGCGTAAAGCTAAAAAAATGTTTCTTTCTGTTCATAAATTAAATTTGCTCTTGTCTGAACAAAAAGAAAAAGCTTTTCCATAATTAACCGGGTAGCCAAACTTTAGGCTTAAGACCCTCCGTCCTCTGAGAAATAGTTTTAAAATCATATCGTACGTTATAAGTGACTGTATAACAATTAAAAAGGCTTTTACCGGTGACTCTGAGTAGCTATTAACTACTTACCCCGCCGCATACTACGGTTACGTGTACCTTACTTATCCTTTTTTTATTATTTTCTATTAAAAAGTTCTGCCACTCAACATATAATGCCTCAAGAATTGGGGGAAATATCTATCATGGTTTGTACGTGATACAGTATGAAACTAAAAAAAATACAGCCAAGTGCGAGTCGGACTCACGCACGAAGGGTTCTGTACCATTATCTATAATAATGGTAAAACAATCGCATTTGTCCTGTGGTAGTTCCCTTTAGTATTTGTTGTTACACAATGTTGTGTACACAACAAAAATTTCAACTGTCGAACTATCATAGTTTGTAAGACACGTCATGGTGACAGACGGACCGACAGGCAGACAGACATCATTTTACCCTTTAGTAACGGGACCCTAAAAGGAAATAGGTATATAACATAGAAAATTTAAAAAGCAAACTCTTTTAGAGAGTTATTCAGAGACAATGATTCTACTGGACTTAGAAAATAGAATCATTGAAATTTGCATGTATGTAATAACTATATAATATGTTATTCGGTAGACAGTTTACTTCTCCAATTTCTTTGTTTTTTTTATTCTTCTAATGCATATAATACAATTTTATATTTAATAATTCTAATAATACAATTTTACTCTTTACAGGTAAAATATGATTATACCTTAAGAATCGGCAAGATTGTAAGTAACTCTATTATTATGTACATTATTACATATATTGTGTTTTGTTTGTGTGTGCAAGTGATGGAACTTAACGCCACCTCCTCTTGAGAAGAGACATACGTGAGTAAGGTTCTTACAAGAGGGGAGAGTCGAACCCACAACTACGAGTACCTTCTACGGATCACTTCATGCAGTATTCCTTTACTATTTTAAGCACGCTGCTATTGTTATATTCGAACTCATTACTATTATAATTGAAAGTCAACGCACTTCCCAATGCGGTACAATGGTGTCTTTGTAGTTTTTTGTACTGAATTTCAATTCTAACGGTATTTACAGTTTTTCTTTTCCTTCTTTCTAAATGAAATAACTTTTCAGCTATAAAGCCATGCCTGATTGTAAACGTAATGATTGTTCGATTAGCTATACAATTTTCTTATTTTTTTACTGTAGTGAGACAAAACGCGGTGTTGTACTCCGCCACGTCTGACTCTCCACAACTTGATGATCACAGATTCATACGCCGTTACGGTCGTTTCTATAGAGTTTCAATACATTGGCCTTTTCTTTTGTTACATACATTATTTATACAATCGATTGGACGTGTCTTGTATTTCAATAGAACGTATGACAAATTGTGTTTGATAAGGCACCTTCTAATTTAAATTTTTCCTTGAACTTTTGCATTGTTATTCTTAACGATGGACTTAGGTTCGACTTTACTAGACATTACGCTTTTTTATGTTCTGCATTATGAGAGATAGACGCAGAGAGATTATAAAATATTAAGGTACATTCTTCCCATTTCAAATATTGCGTGTTGAATAGCGGAGCTGAACTCTTCAAAAATATATCAAATAATCTGAAAAGATTGAAATTTGCAGAGAGTGGAGAATAAAGTGTGATTAATACAATCTATTCATCAATATCTATGCTTTAAAGTTAAAAAGCTAAAGATTTAAACTGGGCAAGCACACTAATTTCAGGAATTGCTGATTCAATTAAAAAAAAAACCTATTACTCCGATAGAAAAATATTGCATTAGATATTACATTTATTGAAAAAGTCGCCTTTTCATGATTGTAATCATGAAAAGTGAAGAAACAATGAAAAATATTGCAATAACAGTAGAAATTGAGAGTTACCGAGTGCATCCCGCACTACTCTTATTTATAAGCACTTGAACACGCGAGTGAAGTCGCATATAAAAACCATTTTTTTAATGTGGAGTGAAACGGGTAAAATGGCCTATATTAACTTTCGAAATAAAAATAAATATATTATATATATATTTTTATATCATCAGACATAGATATAACTAGAGAACATTTCCCCAAAGAAATCATTGGATTCGAATTCTATATCTATAGAAAGAAAGATTTATTCTTTTAACAAAACGAAACGTGGCAAAGAATTTTACGACTTGATGTATGAGGAAATAAAAATGTACATATATAAATTTATTGATATTGAAAATAGTAGCGCCTTACAAAGCGCTAGCATAAAGTGCACTAGACTCTTGAGGTACTTCTCTCCATCCTCCGTTTGAATTTTGTTGTACATTGGTTCAATTTCTATTACGAGAAATGATAATATTTTCCTCGGAATAAAATACCCTGATTTTTTAATGCTTTTTTGCAGTTGCATGCTTTTTCAGGGTAGGAATATGGAACCTAGTA